>JAKUCM010003533.1:0-71362 GCA_023374145.1 Lepidium sativum
GTTACAAAGTTGTAATATTGTGGGGCTTTTGGATAGTTTTGAATAGATTAGTGACAAACAAAGTTGTGGTTGTGTGTAAATCTGAATACACAAGACTATACATTGTTTATATCATTCTAAATACAAAACCCTTAAGAAACTTTCTGAGTATGTGTTAGTTTTGGTATTATTGCTCCATTGTAGTTATTTCATTTGGTATTAAGGCTGCTTAACCAATAGGAAGCTCATAACTCAAATAGGTTGCAGATCCTGAAAAACAAATGGAGAACACACCAGACATGATGGTAGTACAAAAACATATGATTCTAGATGTCAAGGGTTACACGTACTGGAAATTCATGATAATGCAGCTCATCTATGGTCAAAGTGAGGATGCATGGACAGCGGTTGAAGAAGTCTGGAAACAACCATTTGTGGTCACGGATGGTGGTGAAAAGGTCTTGAAAACAAAGAATGAGTAGATTATTGTTGACAAGAGTCTCCCCAAATACAATGAAAAGGCCATGAATGCAATTTTTTCAGGTGTTGATGAAAATGATTTCAAGCTCATAAAATGTTTCAAATCGGCTAAAGAAGCTTAGGGTATACTGCAGAAATCCTATGAAGGAAACACATATGTCAAACGAACCAGAGTTGATCAACTTGCGTTAGTGTTCGAGAATGTGAAGATGGATGAAGATGAAACCATAGTTCAGTTCATATCAAACTAAGCTCCATAGCTAATGAAGTAGCAATATTGGGTAAAACCATAGCTGATATGATCGTGGATGACACAACAGCTGCAGCACCTGAAGTAGAGGGTCGGATTACACGTTCCAGAGCTAAGGAGATGGCCAAGAAGCTCATTCCCTCATTGCCGAAGGAGTTGACGAGCTCAGCAGCTGCACAAGTCTTCAACATCTCCATCTTGAAGACTTCTCCTGGTAATGATAACTAGGTAACTTAGGTGAGGAAGTATGTACTCTTTTTCCCATAGAGAGTTTTGTCCCAATTGGGTTTTCTCTCATGGTTTTTAATGAGGCAGATGGAATCACTACGGCGAGTTACTTAGGAGTCTTACCATTAGGAGAATAATGTACAAACCAATCTGGTTTTGTACTTACTAGATTTTGAGGTGCACCAATTAGTGGGACGCTTCGTTGTTTTTATTTAAACGCTTCGTTGTTTTATTTAGTTTCAAACTACTTGTTGTTTTTCGGTTTAAAAACTACATGCTGTTCTGTTTTAGGGTTGTATTTAAACCCAGAACTTGCTGTAAATTTCTTAGAGTATTATCATTGAAAAAGACTTCTTATTGAGTTTTTCCATGCTCTCAAGCCACGGTTCTGGAAATCCTAGAGCCTGAATCTCCCATCACGTTGTGAGCCAAGAGATTCTTCACCAAATTCATCTAATCACCAAAATCTATCCATTAAATCCTTTCAGCCGTCACCACACCAATTCAAATCACGTTTTTCATCCTATCATATCACCTGTCATCATCTCCATCAATCCTTCAGTGTTTTTGTCTCACAGAGACCTTTGCCACGTATCTCAGGAAATACTCGATCAAATCCGCTCAAAACTCATAACCGAGTTTCTCACACTCCAATCTATCCGCTGCTCAAGTTTCATTCGATTCCGAGTACTCTAGCCCCGATTTTCAGAGTTCTATCCTAGGGAGAATCACATCAAGTGGTATCAGAGCCAACTCTGTGCCAAGGCTGAGAAATTCTCTAACCCTAATCTCTCTTTCTCTTGATTTTTTTTTCGTTTTCTATTCTTTGTTTTAGGGTTTGTTTTGTTCTGTTCTTGTTGCTTAGGTTTAGAGAAACGTTTTTGTTGTCCCTAGTTCTTTAGGCATTCGTGTTTTCCTCTTAGAATTAGGATTAGGTTTTGTTTGCCCAATTGAATTAGGATAGGTTGAATTTTCCTGATTGAATTAGGATTAGGGTTTTGTTTCCTATTTGTTTAGGATTAGGTTTTTAGTAATTCTTGATTAGGTTAGGAATAGTTAGAAATCCTATTCCTACTAGGATTAGGAAAAGAATTTTCATTTTTTTTAGGCTTTTATTTCTTTCTTTTCGTCTTAGAACCTAGTTACTGTGAGCTGTTTTGACTTCCTTTCAGGTACAATGGAGCTTTCAGCTGAAGCTATGGAAGCTCTAAGCAAAGCCATGGCTCAGCAAATCAAAGAAGCCAATCGAGCAACAGCTTCTCAACTCTTTCAGCAATTAGAGCAGCTTGATAGCAAGTTTGAGAACCGATTCAAATTGTTGATTGAGTCGCAGCTCAAGAGGAAAGTTGGCAGATCTACTTTCACTTCCAATACTCCAAAACCGAGAGAATTCAACAAACCAGCCTCATTTAAACCAGCGACAACAGTTAGAGAAGAGGTTAAAAACCGAGTTTAAACCCAGAAGTGGATCTTCTACTATCAGCATTAGACGCTTTAAATGTCAAGGAATGGGACATTACTCCAGAGATTGTCCTAACAAGAAAATGTTTCTGCTGAAAGAAGGAGGAAGAGATTGTACCTCAAGATAGTTCAGAAAGCGAAACAGAAATTGATGTGGAGGAAGAAGAAGAACCAGCAGCAGTTGGAGAGATGTTAGTAGCACGCAGAACTTTGAGTGTTCAGATTCATCCAGACGATCGGGAACAACATTGTTTTTACAGGTAATGTAGCTTCTGGGTCAAAATACATTGTTGGAGTTCAGCAGAATATCTGGTTTTTTGATGTAGCCACATCCTCCATTACCTCTAAACATGCCTTGCATTAACCAAAGTTTTTTTCCATGTCCCTTCACAATATAAAGTCATATAAAGAATTTAAGAGTTTTCTTCCTACTATGTGTAGCTTCTGGAGCAGAGAATTCAGAATTGTAACAAAGTTAAGAGGAGACCTGCATGTTAAAAGCCACCATTTGAGCACCATGGCTCCAGCCAACCAAAGGGTTGTAGTTTGATGAAGTAATTCTAGTTCCTTTTGGGTAAATCCGAAGTATATTCCGTTGAGTAAACCTACATGATCAACAAGCTTCATAAGACACTTTGGATACAAAATATACATGATTATTTGTAAACACAGTAAATTAATACCTCACAATCTGTCTGGCATACTTTTCAGAGGCCTTTTCGAGTTGTTCTTCACTCAAGCTAAGCCGTCTTACTTTATCAGGATCAACCTTCAACATTCAGTCATTCCGCCTTTCGGTTTCCCAGCCTGGATTGCAATCAGATGCTTGTACTCTGGTGGCACATTCTTCTTAATCTTATCATCATCATCATCATCATCATCATCTTCATCATCTTCTTCTTCATCAGCTTCATCATCATCTGCATTTGAATTCTTCTACAACAAGAAATAAGTAAAAACCAAACCAATGAAGTTAAATGAAAGATGATGTGTTTCTACACAAACCTTGTCATCACTTGTCTCCCTCTGAATAAAGACTTCATCATCTCCCAAAGTCCTAGTCTTCTTCACAACATCCTCATCTTTTGGTTTTGTATACTCTTTAGGAGGTTTGGTTGAGATGATAATACGCTTTTTCAAAGAAGACGGCGATGGGAACTCCTTTAAGCATTCCCCAGGAGGAGAGTAAACAACATATCTCCAAATGTATCGTTTACCATCTACAACACAACATCTCTAGATCATTAAACTGAGCAATTAAGTAAAACATTAGAATTGAGAGAAAAATAAGATACAGACCTGAGCAACTTTAGCCTGGAGTTTTGGAGTAAGATGATCTTCAAGAGTTACAACAACTGGATACTCAGATACATCGAAGGCATGCGTTTTAATAGCTCTTAGACATTTGATCAGATTAACAGGTGATGTGAGAGTCCTATTTTGAATAATCACACTCTTGATTTAGAACAGAACATAAACGTGCAATAAACTGCAGATACATTAATAATAATACCTTCCATGAAGAACATCAATATCATCTTCATCAGAGTTTGGCCAAAGATCCAACTCAATCACCCTCACACCATTTTTCAATGCTTTGATTATAGGCACTTCACTGCAATCACTGCTTAGTTGATTACCGGTTAAATACGAATTATGCCCGGTAAAGATGTAATAATGTGACAATGGAGCATCCATATCTTGATCCACCTGCAATTTTTTTTTTATTTTTTTTTATTTAGTCAAAAAGATTCGCAATCTCTATAAGAAAATTTCAATCTCGATCTAAATCTTAGTCAATGTTAAAATCAGAAATTCAACGTATCGATGATCAATAAAATCAAGTTAAAGGGAAAAGAACCTCCTGAGAAGCGAGAGGAGAATTGTTAACACCAAAAAGGTATTTAAAAAAGGCATCAAGATGGAGGCCATTCCGATGAAGAATAGAAGATGAAGCATTAACGATTGCTTGAGCTTCTTCTCTCGTAGCTTCTTCTTGTTTTTGAACATCGATCAGAAACCTATGGAGAAGATCTGTCGTCATAAGACCTTTGTCGGAATATTCTCGAAAAGTGTCTTGATCTCAGGTGGAGCAACCAACATGGTGTGCCGATACCTCCGACGGAAACAGAAACAGAATTTGTATGTTTCTTTCGACATTGAAATATAGAACGATGACTTCTCAGGGTTATGATGATGATCGAAGAAGAAGAAGAAGAAGAACTGATCTTTCAACTCTATTTTGATGCTTTTGATCGGAATTTTTAGTTTACTTTACTCGTTGGCGGTTTAATTTCAATTTCAGAGTATCGTACACAGTTGTACTGGGGTCCACTCACTAATTAAATGATATTCTATAAGTACTTTGCTTGCTCTAATCAACTTCGAAATGGGATCGAATTCCAAGCCAATTATGCTCACGTCGATTTTTGGATCTATCTGTATATTGTTTATTTAGGGGTAATACTGAAAACATTCAATAGTTTTAGGGCACGTTTGCAATATTTTGGTTACTTTTGTAAATGTAAAGCCAAGCAATGCGTAAAAGCAAAATATCTCTGATGGTTTCTGCAGATTCATTGACTCAATTTACCAATTTCTAACACGAGGAGTTCTTCTGGTCGTTGAGATCTTGGGTGAATTAAGAAGCTTGATTCGGAGTAATCGAAACATATACGAAGAATGGCGATTACTGCGACTAGACTGGTCTCTCTGAGTCTCTTGTGGATTCTCGGATTATTTGTCATTCTTGCTCTTATTCAGGTTAATTTGATTCTTCTTTTCTGGTTTAACGATCTGGGTATGCGCCTTGACTTACATTTGTTGCTTTGATTTGGTATTTTTTGTTTTTAGATGAAATTGACTGATGTTGCGGATCCTTCTGACAAGATTGCTGATGCTAACCTCAGTCAGGTGAGTACGGAACTCATTGCATTGTGGTACAAGAAGACCGTATCGGGGTATGTCCTCGATGACAACACAAACGAAATCGCCGTTACAAGAAACAACGAAATCGAGATTCAAGCTCGGATTTATTCACTAAAAAAACTCAATTCGCAATCAAGAATCCATTGTAACAACTTTGTGGAAAAAAAGATTTACATAATTGTTTTTACAAAAAAGAATTGTCTAACGATCTTCTTCGTAAAAATTTATCTATATACTTCTCTTTTAATTGCTCTTTGGTCCTTCAAATCCTTCGACACTTTAATGCGACCCACCACTTTTGAAAAGAGCTCAAATAACCCATCTTCTTAATTCTTGAGCTGAGCACAATTGATCCATCTTTCCTTCTTGTAACAAATCCCCCTGTTTAGACAACCTTGTTCTCAAGGTTTGAAAGCAAGATATTTCTGTGTCATATCGAACAAGAATTCCCACGTAGTCTCTTCAGCCGGTAAGTGAGACCACTTAACCAATATCATCGTGACAACTCTTCCTTGCCTCTTAACCATTTTCCTCTCTAATACACATTTTGGCTCTGGAATCAGCACATCCGAAACTATTGTAGGGAGATGAGTAGAAACGTGTGCATTCCCATACATAACCTTTAACTAAGAAACATGGAACACATTATGCACCTGCGACTCTTGCGGTAATTCCAATTTATAAGCTACAACACCACACTTATCTACTATTTTATAAGGACCACAGTACTTGGGTGATAACTTAGGATACTTCCTCATTTCCATTGATTGCTGCTTATAAGGCTACAATTTAACATAAACAAAATCGCCAATAGCAAATTGTCTCTCGGTTCTATATTGATCAGCCAAAACCTTCATTCTATGTTGAGCCCTCAGTAAATGGAATTTCAAGATCATAATCATGATTTCCCTCTCTTGTAAGTTCCTAGCCACTACCGCCACTTTAGCTTCACCTGGTAAGTACAGTAAATGTATTGCAGGGACCTGTCCATATACGGTTTCAAATGGTGAGATATTGGTAGCTGTATTAAAAGCGGTGTTATACCAATACTCCGCCAAAGGCAGCCACTTGCTCCATAATTATGGTCTATCACTTGTCATACACCGTAAATATGTCTCCACACACCTATTTATCACCTCTGTTTGACCATCACTTTGCGGATGATACGCACTAGAAAACTTAAGTTCCAAATGAAAACAACTCTTTCCAAAAAGAACTAAGAAAGACAATATCTATATCACTCACAATACTGCGAGGACACCCGTGAAGCTTAAAAACATTATCCATGAATGCTTGTGCCACTAATAAAGTTGTGTAAGGATGGTTCAAAGCTATAAAATGAGCTGCTTTGCTTAGTCTGTCCACCACCACATAAATCACCGTCTTTCCAAAAGAATTAGGCAACCCATCAATGAAATCCATGGATAAGTCTGTCCATACCGCCTCCGGAATGGGTAATGGCTGCAACAATCCTGGATATGCTGCAGTATCATATTTACATCTTTGACAAACTTGGCAGTTCCTTAGATAAGCTTGTATATCTTTCGTCATTCCCTTCCAATAGAACAATCCTTTTACTCTCCGGTACGTTACATCTCGGCCAGAATGACCTCCCACACCCAAGAAATGTAACCACTAGAGTATTTTTCTCTAATAACCGTGTTAGACGGTACCACCAGCTTACTCTTTCGCCATAAGATGTCATGTATCCAAGAGAAATACCTTTTTGCATCAGGTTTTCGTTTCAATTCCTCAATGATATTCATAATTTCCACATCTTCACTATAAGCAAACTGTATTTCTTTTAACAAATCACATTCAAGTACTGATATAGCCATCAACAACACCTCGAAACCTTCAACTCTTGAGAGAGCATCTGCCACAATGTTGTCTTTTCCTTGCTTGTATTGAATCTCGTACTCAAATTCCAGCAACTTTGACATCCATTGTTGTTGAATAGGAGTATTAAGGCGCTGTTGTAACAAATATTGCAAGCTCCTTTGATCCGTCTTCATGACATAATGATTAGGTAGCAAGTAATGGCATCATTTCTGTACTGCAAAAACTACAGCCAGCAACTCCTTCTCATAAATGGATAAGTTCAATTGTGTACCTTTTAAATGCTGACTGATGTAAGATAAGGGGTGTCCTTCTTGCATCAACAGTGCTTTTATCCCTTGTCCGCACACATCAGTCTCCACCACAAATGGTAGATTAAACTTAGGCAACGCATGCACCAGTGTTGTACACATTGCCTCCTTCAACGACTCAAAAGCAGTTTGTGCTTCTTGATTCCACTCAAAGGCTCCCTTCAAAGTCAAATTCGTTAAAGGCCTGGCAATCACTCCAAAGTTTCTCACAAACCTTCGGTAATACCATGTTAAGCCCAAAAATCCTCTGAGTTGTTTGATATTAACCGGAACTGACCACTCTCTGACAGCTTTTACCTTCTGCAGATATGTGGAAACACCTTCAGCCGAAATATAGTGGCCTAAGTATTTTACTTTATCAATAGCAAAAGCACACTTACTCCTTTTAGCAAACAGCTTATGACCTCTCATGGTTTCAAAAACCAACTTCAAATGCTCCACATGTTCCTCCAATGACATACTATACACAAGTATATCGTCAAAAAACATGAAAACATTTTTTCTCAGAAACTTCTTGAAAACCGAGTTCATTAACCCTTGAAAAGTTGTTGGAGCATTGATTAGGCCAAAAGGCAGAACCAAATACTCATAATGGCTTGTATGTGTTTCAAACACTGTCTTGTGAATGTCTTTCAGGCTCATTCTCACTTGATGATAACCAGCTCGCACGTCAATCTTAGAATAAATCGTAGAACCACCCAATTCATCCATCAAATCCTCAATTAATGGAATCGGAAACCTGTCCTTCACTGTCATGCATTAAGCTTCCTGTAATCAGTACATAATCTCCATGTACCATTTAACTAGTACTACAGGCGATGCAAACGGGCTTGAACTAGCCTGAATAGTTCCATTCTCCAACATCTCTTCTACCAGCTTATCAACCTCATTCTTCTGATATAAAGCATAACTATAAGGCCTCTGATTTACGGGATTTGATCCCTCCACCAATGGAATCCTGTGGTTAAAATGCTCTCTAAATGGCGGCAAGCTTGTAGGCTCCTCAAAAACATCTGCATAATTTTCCAGCACTCGGTTTACCACTGTAATCTCTTTCCTCTGTATTCCTTTTAGAGAATACATTTGTGACTCATCTATATCCCCACTCTCTTGAGTGAAGCTAATCATTGAAAATTGAGCCTCATCTTCTTTCAATTTACCAATCTTGGCTGCCTTCACTTCCCTGACAAAACCCCTATTCAACCCATGTAATAACACTTTATGTCCTTGCCAAACAAACCTTGCTTCTAGCTTATCAAGATCCCATAATATCGGACCTAATGTCTTCCAAAATTGGCACCCCAAAACCAAGTCAACACCTTGTAATGGAATCACCATAACATCAGTGGTGAACCTAAGATTGTGCAAAGACCAAGAAAAATCTTTGATCAAACCTTTGTACCGCCAGTTTGCCTTCATCTGCAACCGCCACAGTAGATAATCATGTAGAGCTATAACAACATTTTAACCTGGAAGCTAATTCTTTCGTCATGAAATTATGAGTAGATCATGTATCCAGCAGTATGAAAATTGGATGTTTTTCATGCTATCCCTTGACTCTCATAGTATTGTGCTCATCCACTCTTGCCACAACATTAATAGAGACATTAGGAACCTGAGAAGGATCCAACTCCCTCTCGCCTCCAACTTCCTCTCATAACTCCTGCTCTGCCATTTCTTTCCACTCATTTGTGTCCATATCACACTCCATAGCATAAAGCTGTTTAATCTTCAGATGAGCTCTTCTATAGTGCTCTGGAGAGTACTTCTCATTAAGTTGTTCCGGCGTCAAAACAGGTTTGAAACTTCCTTAAAGTCTTTAGATTTCTCCCTGAAACCCGAAGTATTTTCTTCACCATTACTTCTCTTTGGCAGTTGTTAACTCTGCCAAGAAGTCCCAACATTACTTTTATACCCGTTTCTATTTTTCCCAGATGAGTTGCCTCATACAACCTCCCCAATGTGAAACAATGGTTGATACTTTGAGGTGAGAACATAATCACATGCATCTGCGTATCTAACCTTAACCCTGCCAAATAGTTGTTCATTATTCATGTTAACACGAAACTTAAGAGCCTCAAATTTCATGTGGTAATCCTCAATTCCCTGAGTCTCGTTTAACCTCTTCAACTTTGCCACAGGATAATCCAATGCATTCACAAATATGTCTTTAAGCATCCTCAAATAACATCTCCAATCACTCAACAAATAACCATATCCCGACTACATCATAGATTGATGAAATTATGAGGCTTCTCCCTCAAAATGAACTGAAGCTAACCTCACTTTCATGTCATTACGTGTTTGATCGATGGAAAAAAATTGCTCTATCTTAAACAACCAATCATTATAGTTACTACCAGCAAATTTAGGGAAATCAATCTTCCATATTCTAGTAATACTATTATAGCTTTGATTACTTAATCTTGATTCCAGATTCTCCACCCTATGTTCAATCCAATGGTTCTGATTTATAAACTGACCTTCACCTCGCCATTTGGAGTGTCTTGGCCTTATTGGCTGGCCTTGCGCGGATACCGTACATCGATGACCGCATTCCTACTCCTCCGCAGGCCTCGCCTACAGCTAAACCTTGCGGTATCTGTCCATCATTCCGACTATCCATCGGCCTTGCTCGTTGCAACACGCTTTGGGCTACATGGGTGACCCCAACTCTTGGATCCGTCACCTGCGCCCCCACAACGAGATTCGGTAATCTGATCTCCTGTTGTGAGTTGCAGCTCTGTTGCATTTCCCGAGATCCACCTCCGGTTAATCCTCTCACCATCGTCGAAGAATTGTTCAACCAAGACAGAATCATATCAGCTAGTTTGTCTATTTTGTCGTTATTATTCGTCAACGTTGCTTCAATTTTGTCATTATTCTTCAAAATCGCAGCTTCAATCATTGACTGTATATTCTTCTCGAAACTGGCAGTGAACATTTCATCACCATATTCCGCACTCGTCTTCGCCGTCACTTGGGAGCGCGTTATCGGTTGATCCGCCATAGTTTTTAAAGCTCGACTGAGCTCTGATACCTTTGGTACAAGAAGACTGTATTGGAGTATGTCTCCAATGACAACACAAACAAAATCGCCGTTACAAGAAACAACAAAATCGAAATTCAAGCTCGGATTGATTCACTAAGAAAACTCAATTCGCAATCAAGAATCCATTCTAACAACTTTGTGGAAAGAAAGATTTACATAATTGTTTTTACAAAAAAAAAAATTGTCTAACGATTTTCTTCGTAAAGAATTATCTATATACTTCTCTTTTAATGACTCTTTGGTCCTTCAAATCCTTTGGCACTCTAATGCAACCCACCACTTTTGAAATGAGCTCAAATAACCCATTTTCTTAATTCTTGAGCTGAGCACAATTGATCCATCTTTCCTTCCTGTAACACATTGTGTGCTTTATAAAGTTGTGATAAGGTTTTCGTAATCAAGGTATTTGGAATTTTCAGGTGGGAGAGGATTCAGAGGGAGTCACACACAAAGTTTACTTCGACATTCATATCAATGGCTCACCAGCAGGTTTTAATTAGTGTCCTTCAAATAAAAAATTTGAATATCATATGTTAATTTGGTCTTTGAAGACCTAAAAATGGAAACTTTGTTGGTATTGATTCAATAGTTGATTTGAAGATGTATCAACGTCCGGAATTGGCTCAGTTGCTTAATCATATAAGTGGATGCATTGTGTAGATGAATACATTAGCTTTTGAATTAGGAAATACACAGTTTTCTGTTACATGGTATTTTACCTGTTGACACGAATGCAGCTCATGCAGATTGTAAAATTTGAATCTTGTCATGTACAGGGGCGCATTTTCATCGGCCGTTTTGGGAAGACAGTCCCTAAAACCGTGGGTAAAGTCTTTGATTTAGATCGACAATCCTTCACATTGTCATTTCTACTTGTCCCTGAGTTGTTTTGTCCTTACTAAATCTATGGTTTATTTTGCAGAGAACTTTCGATCACTTTGCACGGGTAGTCAAGTAACCTTGATTTCCCCTTAAAAACTCGTTGCTTTAAGTTTTTTACTCACGCCTCCTTCTCAGCCAAGAGACTCTTTTGGTTTGATGTTTATCCTCTCCGGTGCAGGAGAGAAAGGAGTTGGAAACATGGGGAAACCTCTTTACTTCAAAGGAAGCAGCTTCCATAGGATCATTCCTAGCTTCATGATTCAAGGTGGAGATTTCACCCGAGGCAATGGGCGAGGTGGAGAGTCTATCTATGAGGATAAATTTGCTGATGAGAACTTTAAACTTAAACACACTGGGCCAGGTATGTGCTCAAGCTAGCTCTTAAGCGTAATACATACTGAAAAAGAAGATTCAGGGGCTGAGTCTGCAAATTTATTTCAGGAATTTTATCAATGGCAAACTCGGGACCAGATTCCAATGCTTCACAGTTCTTCATCACAACCGTCACTACGAGTTGGTAAGCAGACGTGATGATTTATTTACCTGTCTTCAGAATCCTCAAACTTGGTTTTGATTCTGTCTTGCCACAATGTGATTGTGAAATCTTTCTGTTATTGAAAAAGGTTGGACGGACATCATGTTGTGTTTGGGAAGGTATTGTCTGGCATGGAAGTAGTGCGCAAGATCGAAGCAATGGGACAAAACAGTGAAGAGCCCAAAGGAAACGTTATCATTCCTTAGTAATTTGACTTCCAAGTTCAGAAAATTCAAGATCAAGTTATATATGTATATATATTTTGTCACAGATCAAGTTACATTATACATGTTTTTCGTCGACTAAAAAGAATACTTTTGATTGTCATGAACAAAGATCAGTGGTGGTTAGTGTCATTGGTTTCTGCCTTCCGGGTCGTAGTTTTAAGAAGATGCAGAGAAATGAAAGGATGTGACTTGTCATTGCAAGTTGAGAATCTGTAAATTAACTCGTAGCAATTGAATCAGCCTTGTCCAAGTGAGGTTTCCATCGGTTTATTCTAATTTCAACACGAATCGATTTAGTTTCAAGTACGATTTGTTTGGTTCATTGCCAAATGAGTCTGATGTTTTTGTGTTCTTTTAACTATTGGCTAAACCAAATTAAGACATCATCTCCAAAAAGAATAATCAACAAATGGAAATTATGAAAGATAGATGGAAGAAAGGTCATGCACATCAGCATCACTAAGCAAGCCGTTGCTATCATGAGGACCCGAAATCAGACACCTGTTGCAAAACAAACAAACAACATTGGAATACATTATTGAATCACAAGTTGTGATATTTCCACAAAAACAAATCACTGGAGAAAGAATTCTTACAAATCAAGAACAAACTTTCCTTCCTTATACTTCTGGTTCGTTTCATGTGCAACCTCCTGGAAACACACAAAACCAAGTTTAAAGCCACTGTGCAAACTCAAACTGAACATTGATTATTATTATGTTTGGAACTAAATTAATTGTCTTACGTATCTCCAGCCCAACTCTAATCCACAACCAATACAGTAAATGTCAACTGATGTATACAGTCCAGTCATCATCCGTTTGTCTTCTCTTTCTCCAATCGTGATGTTTACACTAAAAAGATCATCAAAATAAACAACTATTTTAATCATGTCTTTGTGAATGTCTCAGTCTGATGTTTCTTTTGTCAAAGTCTTAGAAATAACTTACACGTTACTGAAGAAATAACCTCTTCGGCCATATTTGCATTGAAACTCCTGCACAAATGTAAAAGTCTCAAAGAAAATTCTATTCATGACAACAACAAAAAAAACAGAAGATTGTGGAGAAGATCAAACCTTGGAGATGAGATCTTGGTGTTTACAAAGATGAGTCTTACAGTGTTGGCAGACGTAGATGTTACCTTCCAACTCCACCATAAAAACCCTACCCATTTTGATTCAAATCTCTTTGTGGATCAATCGTACAGTCCTCAAAACTCAGTCTTTGATTTATAATGGGAGACTAAGAAAAGTGAGGGCAAAATAGTTCAGATTTTTTGGGGTAACAAACTAAAGATTTAGTCAACTTAGATTTGGATGTTAGGTAATTAGCAAAACGTTAGGGATTATAGTTTAGACTAAGCTAACAGTTCAAATATTTTATATTAAGAATTTTTTAATTATTATTATGAAATTTACTACATGTTATATATTAAAGCTAAAATTTATGATAACATTAATATATAATTCATAATAATCCTTAAAAATATGTGTAAGGTAGGTTTCATTATAAATTGTATATAAAATTTAAAACTGATAATAATTTAAATTAAAAAAAATTAGTATTACGTATATACATTATAATGTCTTAGTTCAAAAATAGAACACTATTAGATTTGAAATAGGTTTAGCTATAATTTTTATATAAACATTTAAAACTAATAAAAAATTAATAGTTAAAAATTTTAAAAAGTTAAAAATTAATAAAAATATATCGGGTACAAATTCGGTTATTGATTTGGTTCTGATTCGGGTTATGTTTTTTTTATCCTTGTTGATTTTGGTTTGGGTTTCGGGATTCTAAAATAATATCTCAAAAATAAATTTTAAAATATCAACACGGATCTAAGAATCTAAATGAACACGGATTGAAAAAAACAATCAAATTTATCTGTATAGCGTGGATATAATCTTAATCAGGTTATGATTTTTGGTGATTGATTACATATGTAAGAACACATATTAAACTAGTAAGATGGATAGATGCCGGTTTTGCAATCGGAGTGAATTAGGATGTTACAAGTGGGTAATGTTGTTGATTTAGTGGATAAATTGTTGTTTTTTACCATGATTTTAATGATTATTGTTACCGAAAATGTGGATAATATAACAAGGTAAGGTACTATTGAAGATATCAATACTATTGTCTATTGTGTGAAGGCAAATGTATTGTAATGGAAGGATAAAGTTTTTATTATACCGGTAAATAATATTAGCAAACACTCATTATTTGGGAATGTTGAAGGTGCGTGGGAATACACATGTGTATGACTTGGTTATCATAGTTTTATTATTGTTACCAAAAAATGTGGATAACATACCAGCGTAGTATATTACTCATTCAACGGAAGACATTTTGATTGTAATGAAAGAATTATATAATTATCATAAGGGTAGCAATAATATTAACAAGTAATTATTTAAAAATATTGAAAATGCTGAAAAAATTTTCAAGAAACATGTGGTTTACTTAGTTTATCACTGATTCAGTTAGATATGAGGTGGTGGGTATAAATTTTATCTTATTTTATTTAGATACTTTAGACTATAGATTAAATCTAATTATCAATCTAACGGTTATTTGTTGACAAAAATGTTAAACCAATCTATAGTCCATTTAATGATTTAAGTTCTAAATTCTTGAAGTAGCTAGATATTTAAATTTCTCTTATAAATACATCTTTTTAAAAATATTCATTTCGATTTGAATACAAAATTAACAAAACGTTGTGAATTAATTTTGGTTGGAACAGAATCCCTACCTCGATATCTTTAATAATTGAAATAATCACAACTAAAAAGAAACTAAGATACAAACAAAACTAAGAATATTACAAATGATTGTTTGATGTGATGAATTCTACGTTACAACTAAAATCCCTTCAATAGTATAATATTGTAACAAGATACTTAGCTCACAATAAGAAAGCCCCGGAAGAAGAGCAAGAAATTCAACTCCCTTTAGAGTCAGAAGCTGTTTTTGATTGTAGTTAGATATTCTTAATCTGAACCAACCTTTAAAAACAAACAAATGGAATCAGTGGTAATAACTACATGTCTATACATATTCGGGAAAAAAATTATTTGCATCAAACAGAACAAGCTACTTTTAAAGATATACATTTTGGAATGTATTTTAATTGAAAAAAATTGTGCAAATGTAAAATTACTTTGGTGTGAAATATAAGAAAAAGGAATTTTATCTTTCTTCCTAAACAAATAGTTAATTTTTAGACACGAAAAATAATGGGATTTATTAAGAAGTTGCGAAGTTTTATCTGTCACTAATAATATTTTCTTGCTGAAGCTGCAAACTATTTCGTTCCAGATTTTAGAAAAGGTTATTGTTTCTTAATTTTCTAACTACATGTAAATGTAATTTAGTAGATATATGACAATTCTCTTTTGAATGTTATTTTCTGTTGCATGAAAGAGGCGCATGTTAACTTTACTTGGTAGCTGAATGAACCTTAAGCTCATCATTTCAAGTGTTTGTAGGAAAAAAAAAGAATTGAGTTTGTCTTAAAATGATTCAATACAGCCAAGATGCGATGTGAGCGTTCTCAAATAAGCTAAAAGATGAAATGCTAAGTTTGTAATTTATCCAAAGAAAATCGCAAACATTGGATGAGAAAATCGAACCTAGTATAAAGTCTTGTTTTATTATTACACATGATAATTTCACAATTTTCAACATATATTGTACTACTAATGACAAATCTTGAAAAAGTAACTGAAGATTTGGAAGGAAACCCATAAATACAATCATATTCATGACAATAAAAACATGAGTTTGATTATTTTAGAGATTGAAAAAAATCAAACTTTTAAAATAGTGTCTGAATATGTATTGCATGCATATGTAAATGTTTCCTTCTAGATGTTTCAAAGGACATGTCCATCTTGATTTTTTGGATTACAAATAAAAAACGTAAATTATGAAAACTTTAAGTGAAATTAATTGTAGTTGAGATCCACAAGTTTAGTGTATATATATACATGATTTAAGACTACGTATGCTATTAATAACTTTTTTGTAAAAAATATATATATATATATTAAGATACAAATTTATAATAATTTTTTGGCAACTCAAACATTTATTTCACAAAATACAAATTAGGTCTGCAAAATATAAAATAATACATAATACAATGTTCTTTACCACTATTATACTTTAACTAATAAAAAGTAACATATCAAGCTTAGTTTCTAAGTATATGATTAACGAGCATTAAAATGAAAATAGAAATGAAACTATAAAATCTCTATTTATCTCTTAATAATTTTGAAGTAAATATAACCGCAAAAATTTGAAAAGAGAAAATACAATTAAAAAGTAGATATTAAGATGAAAATTTGAAAATATTATTAATCTAAACAAAATTCATTATAAAATATTTAATGTTACTCAATATTTATCTCTAAAATAATTAAAAATATTTTGTAAGAGAAATATATAATTTATAAATAAAAATAAAGACAAAAAAATTCTAATCGAATAATAACTTTTATCTATATTAGTATATATTTATTTCAATTCCTAATGCTAACATAAAAGTATTCGTATATCTCTATTTAAGTACAAAGATGTAGTAAAACACTATGAACTTTAAAATTTCTCGTGTTCTTGAACTTTAAAATCGAATGAGAGAAAGAACTCAAGACAAACAAAAATGATAACCCAGTTCAACTAGTCGGTATAACTAGTTTACATCTGGAACTGGATTAAACCCAGCAATTCACTATCAGCAATCGTAGTTACAAAGTAAGCTTTGCAATAATGGTGTTTTCGAGATTACAAGGAAGAAGAAAGAGAAGAACAAAAGGTGTAACCAAAAAAAAAAAAGACCCAATATATATATATATATATATGAGAATCCGAGAGTGAAACAGCTCCAACAAAATCATCATGCAGTTAGCATTGGTTGAAACACACTTTCTTGAATCTTCAATTGATCGGCTTCTGAAGAAGATAAGGCCAATTTCAATAACCGGAATTGGTACAATGAACCAAACTCACTAAACCGGAGATTTGAGTCACCACATTACAATCTCCCCCTTGAATCAAATCGCAAACTGAAACCTGTGAATTGCATTTCCTTGGATCGAACCTCCAGCAAAAAAAAAAGTCAAAGACTTCACTGCAGCTTGATCAGCTTTAATAGTTTCAAAGCTGAATCAAATTTACTTACTGCTAAACATTTAGTGAGTATGTCTGTTGGATTCATGGAAATGTGAATCTTCATAATGTCAATCTCACCATCTTCAATTACTTCTCTCATTAATGATCTCTTAAGAGCCATGTGCTTTGAATGTTCATGGTAAACATTATTCTTTGAGAGTCAAATTGTAGATTGAGAGTCACACCAGATCTTGGTTTCTTTTGCTTTAAGACTGAAATCTTCCAACAGACCTTGTATCCATTTAGCTTCTTTCACAGCTTCAGTGAGAGCCACAAACTATGCCTCAGTGGTTGATAAGGCAACAATCTGTTGAATAGATGATTTCCAACTAATTGTATTACCTTCCACCGTAAAAACATAGCCTGATGTTGATCTTCTTCTATCAAGATCTCTTGCAAAATCGGAGTCACAGTAGCCACAAATATCGAAATTATTTCCTTTGTGTACACCAACTTTAGATATTTTGACCCTTTAATGTATCTGAGCAACCACTTAATTGCTTTCCAATGAATCTCCCCTGGTTTACTTATAAATCTCCTCATTAATTTAATACCATAAGCAAGATCAGGTCGAGAACCTATCATTGCATACATCACACTGTCAACAGCACTTGAATATAATGTTAAATTTGTATCTTAAACCTCAGATTCATCCTTAACTGCAGACAACTTAAAATGAGATCCGATTGGCGTGTTTGAGGCTTTAGCATTTGACATATTGAACCTTTGCAGGACCTTCTCAAGATATTTTGATTGATCTAAACACAAAGTACCTTTGATTCTGTCTCGAGTAATGTCAATTCCAAGAATTCTACTAGCAGCTCCCATGTCCTTCATCTCGAAGTCTTGACTCAATCTTCTTTTAATTCATTGATCACATTCATTTATTTTACTGCTATTAGAATGTCATCAACATATAAGAGGAGATATATGAATTCATCATCACTCACCTCTTTCACATATACACATTTATCTTGATCACTTCGAATAAAACCTTCTGTTTTCATGAACCGATCAAAACATATGTTCCATTGCCTCGGAGCCTGTTTCAAGCCATAGAGAGATTTCTTTAAGAGACATACCTTGTCATTTCCTTCAGTTAATTCAAATCCCTCTAGATGCTCCATATAAAGCTCTTCTTCTATATCACCATGCAAGAAAGCGGTTTTAACATCCATTTGCTCCAATTCTAAGTCCTTATAAACAACTACAGAGATAAGGATATGAATTGAGACATGTTTAACCACCAGAGCAAATATCTCTTGAAACTATATACCCTCCTTTTGAGTAAAACCTCTTGCAACTAATCTGGCCTTGAATCTCTGTGGTTCAACACCCGGAATTCCAGATTTAATTTTTAATGACCACCTGCAGCTGATAACATGCCTATATTTTGGTCTATCAACATAGTCCCAGGTTCCACTTTTGAGTGGTGAATTCATTTCATCACCCATAGCTTTATTCCATTTATCCCAGTTCTTGTCTTTCAAAGCATCATGATAACATTGAGGCTCGTCTGAACTGATAATGACTGAAGCTATCAAAGCCATTGCCAACTGAGTACTATTTTCAGTCAATAACGGAACATAGTCTAGAAGTTTACTGGGAGCTCTTGTTTCTCTTCTTGTTCGATCTCTTGCCAGTTGATATTCTGACAAATCAGTTTCAGGTTCACTTGCAATATTTTCTGCATTTCCTTCAACATCTTCAGTTATCTGATTAGATGTAGAACTCATTGTTGTAACTCCCCCTTGACTGTTATTTCCTTTATCGTGGAATTAAACTTCAGTACTTACTGTGTGAGGTTTGTAAGCATTTCCAGAATCAGCTTGACCTTCTGATTCATTCTTCTTTAAATCCTTGAAACACAAATCCTCATTGAATGTAATATTTCGACTTGTGATACATTTTTCTTCTTCCAAAAGCCAGACTTTTTAGCCTTTAGTACCTGATGGATATCCAAGGAATACTCCTTTGAAAGCTCTAGGATTCAGTTTCCTTTGATCATGAAGTACATAAGCCACATATCCAAACTTTCTTAGATGTTTATAACCTGGTTTTCGATTCAACCAGAGCTCTTCTGGCACATTGTGGTCAATAGCAGATGAAGGAGATCTATTCACAATATATAATGCTGTCACAATAGCCTCAGCCCATAAGCTTTCATCAAGACCTGATTCATTTAGTTAACATCTTACCTTTTCAATCAATGTACGATTCATTCTCTCAGCAACACCATTTTGCTTTGGTGTATACACACACGTTTTGTGTCTTTCAATTCCATGGATCCTGCAGTATTCATCAAACTTTGCATTGCAAAATTCAAGGCCATTATCAGATTGTAAACACTTCACCTTCTTATCAACTTGATTTTCAACCAATTGTTTCCATTCACAAAACTTGCTAAACATCTCATCCTTAGACTTTAGGAAACAAATCCATATTTTCCTTGATTTATCATCAATGAGAGAAAGAAAGTATTTGTAATCTGATTTTGATGGAGTGGTTTTTTTGTGAACCCCAAAGGTCTGTATGAATGTAGCTTAGGACATCAATTGATTGGTGTTTACCAACATTGAAGCTCAACTTCTTAGCTTTACCCATAATACAGTGTTCACAGAAATCTAACTCACTGATTTCTTTCTTGTCGATTAAGCCTTTCTGAACAAGGATCTTCAAGCTGTTAACACTCAAATGACCCAAACGACTGTGCCACAAAGTTGTTTTCTTATCTTGATCTTTAACATTGCAGACTTCATTGTTAGTTGTATGTCCATCAAGAATGTACAAACCATTAAACAGATTCCCACACAATGTTGTTTTGTTGTTTTTGAAGTATCTTACTTTCCCATTTCCGCCTGAATTATCATAGCCCAATTTATCCATGTGCTTGCTGAAATAAGGTCCTTCTGAGATCAGGAACATACTTCACATTGTTAAGAATCCTGATTGATCCACCTTTGGCTTTGATTTTGATAGAACCAATGCCATAAGACTTGATAACTCTGTTATCACCCAAGAGAATTGTAGTTAAGTCTCCTTCCTGAAAATTACAGAACCAGTCTCTTCTTGCAGTCATGTGACATGTACATCCTGAATCTATGACCCATACATCTTCAACCTTTTGATCATTTACTGCTAAAGCTTCTGAAAAAATCAAATGATCTCTGATCACACCTGCTTCACCTTGCTCTTCACTTTTTGCTTTCCTTTTTCTGGCATAGCAGTCCTTCTTAGCGTGTCCCTCTTTCTTACAGAACCAGCAGGTGATTTTCGATCTTGATTTTGATCGACTCTTGCTTCTTCCTTGTCTTCCATTTCCATTTCCTGTTTGTGATCTTGATGGGGATCTACCTCTTTCACTTGTATAAAGAGCTGATGAAGACCGTTTATCTAATGCCTTATGTTCTGCCATTTCTCTTTCAAGTGATTTTGCAGAGAACACAACATCTTGCAGAGATAAACTCTTATTGCCATATTTCAGAGTATGCTTCAATTCATCGTAACCATAAGGCAAAGAATTCATCAAGATAATTGCTTGTACCTCTTCTGGTACAGTGATTTCCAAATTTCCAAATTCTGCAAAATCAACGTTTTCATCAATCGATTTAGATTATCCATCTTGAAAGAATATAACTTCAGCTGCAAATATACTCGATTTGGAAGAGATTTTTCCAAATACAACTTATTCAAGAGATACCACATATCAGCAGCTGTCTCACAGTGATTGATCTTGCGTAACATTGTGTCACCAACATGAGAGATGATTTGATTCCTAGCTTGCTCTGATTGCTCAATTTTCTCTGGATCGGAAACTTCTTTTGTTGAAGATTCACCACTACTCGCTGGTTTTGCATCACTCGGTATTGTCTTTGTCAACGAGAAATCGGTAATCGCATTCTTCAATCCAAGAATACCAAGATGAGCTTGAACTCGAATCTTCCAGAGTGAGAAGTCTGAATTACCATCAAACAACTCGATCTTTGTCTTGGATTTAGGTTTCGCCATAGCTAAAGAGAGAAAGAGTCTGGGCTCTGATACCAATTGTAGTAAACACTATGAACAATGAATCAGATTTCTCGTGTTCTTGAACTTTAGAATCGAATGAGAGAAGAACTCAAGACAAGCAAAAATGATAACCCAGTTCAACTAGTCGGTATAACTAGTTTACATCTGGAGCTGGATTAAACCAAGCAATTCACTATCAGCAATCGTAGTTACAAAGCAAGCTCTGCAACAATGGTGTTTTCGGGATTACAAGGAAGAAGAAGAAGAACAGCAAACGGTGTAACCAAAACAAACAAACAAATAAAGACCCAATATATATATATATATATGTGAGAATCCGAGAGTGAATCAGCTCCAACAGAATCATCATGCAGTTAGAATTGGTTGAAACACACTCTCTTGAATCTTCAATTGATCGGCTTCTGAAGAAGATAAAGCCAATTTCAATAACCGGAATTGGTACACTGAACCAAACTCACTAAACCAGAGATTTGAGTCACCATATTACAAGATATAGGTGTTTTCATAATTATGAAGATCTTATTTATTTATTAACAGAAATTGTAATACATTCAAACTTGTAGTTGTAGTTGCTATTATAAAAGCTAGAAATTTTATAACCACTACTTTATCATGATTTAGAGGATAGTCCAAGTTGAAAGTTTTCATATCATAAAATATTTACACTTTTACGAATTCAGAAATTATAGAACTGAGAGAAACTGAGAATCACATATGTGCACCACAATTACCTTGGAAGAAAAAGCACAAAAAATTAATAATATTTACGTTATAAAGAGAAAGATTTGGTAGAGGAAATCTCTCTCAAGAAAAAGAATGGTGAATCAGAGTAGAGAAATTAGTTTTCTATTTTATTTCAGTTTGATTATTTTAGAGATTAAAAAATCAAAACTTTGAAATAATATCTTCATTTGTTTTGCAGATATAAATGTTCCCTTCTTTAATTTTAAATTAATATAGTCTTTTTATATTTTATAACAAATAAATAATTAAGAAAATTATTATTATAAAATAGATAAATCTTCAAAAAATAAACGTGAAAACCAAAAACTATAGAAATTATCATTCATGTTTTAACAAAAAAACTAGTGCAAAAATTAAAATTTGAACAACAAAAAACCAAGAATTTAAAATCAAAAAGCTAAAAACTGTATTACCATTTATAGCATATGTCTGCTATTAATATTTACATTGATATATCCAAATATTTTTGTGTAGGGATTGTTGAAATTAAGTCATTTTTCGCAACTCAAACATTTATTTCACAAAAATGCAAATTTAGGTATGCAAACTAGAAAATAATACATAATATAATTTTCTAAACCACTATCATTATTATTATTATTATTATAATTAACAACAATTAGTATATCAAACTTACATTTTAAAGATATTATTAACATGTTGACACATGTCAAAGTCTAAAGAACATTAAAAGAAAAATAAGAAATAAAACTATAAAATCTCTGTTTGTCTCTTAATAATTCACGAAATTACGTGGTCTTTCTTTGTCTTTCTTGATAATGTGAATTATGTGATAGTATAACGATTATGATTGAGCCCGATCAAGCAAAGCTTATGCTGAGTTTGTGACTGTAAAGTTGATAGAGCCATTTTTTTGTGACTAAACAAACACACATTTTTTTTTGTTATGTGTATCAGTCTCTTATGTATTGTAAAGTTTTATTTTGTCTATGTCTTGACACTTTAGTTAATTCCTAGGAACAACAACTCTCTGTTAAAAACATTTATGTAGAAAATCCTATATCCAAATATGTATATACGTATATGAAATGAATCTTAATTTGTTGTGGAGATAAGGTCCTTCCGGTTAGCTTATTGTGTTTGGTCCTCACTAGCTACTCACATACTCAGGATAGGTTAGGTAAAGTCTATTTAAGGTTCTGTTTTGTCATTGTCACTACAAAACATGTGTTTTGATACAAGATATTGATTGCCTCGATGTAAATTCGTTTGGTCCAGCTTTTAGGCCCCTTGACCTCTATTATATTTCTAATGGACTATAAATAACAGAAACTTCGACCAAATCTTTCACACTTTACTCGAGGGTTTAGAGTTATACAAAGGTCCATAAGCACAAACACAAACTTACAAATATAATTGTTTTCTTTTCTTATACTAATACATAAATAAAAAAAAGAGTAGTGGAAGAAAGATGCCTTCGGCTTCTTATCTCATTGATCAAAATATAGTTTTAACAAAAAAAAAGACAAAAGTGTAACGGTGGATCATTCAATAAACTAATAAGAAACTCCTATAATGTTCTGTTTTTTGGGTGCTTTACCTAATTTATAAAATTAATAATATAGTAACAACTGCCAATTCATTAGAGTTGTATTTTATAATCTCACATGGAAAAGCATAGGTAATGTTAAGCCCCATTCGTTATCTGTTGCTCCCTCTTCCTTTACAGATTATCCTTTGGCTTTTTCTGTAACCAAAACACACAATAAACAACTATATCAACACATATATTCTCATTTTGGTTTACCACCACTACACATGACTCACACTTCGATAATTATAGTAATTAAAGCAACTTTAATATTTCATATTTAAATTCTTTAAAGATATACAAGTTGGTACTTATTATATGAAAATAAGAAATTGGTTAGGTTGGTTTTGTCACCTGAAACTTGAAAGGAGGCCAGAGGCCAGAGCCAAGAGGATTTTGCATTGATTATCGGTTTATTTATATACATGTAACTTTACTTATTGTGTATATATATGTACAAGTGTCGATTGTCTTCGAGTTTAGCTATCTAAGTCTCTCTTGTTTGAGGATTTTTTGGTATCGATGATACACATTTTTACGAGCTGAAACCTGCAATTGAAGACAAAAATCAAAACCTTAAATTTTAATAAACCATACCTTTAAGTGTCAGCGACCTTATATGTTTTAATACTATCGACAAAATTCGATTTGTAATTCAATACTTAGTCTATAATCTAAATTCCAAACCTAAAATCATATCACACAGAGTTATATCACTCTTTAAAATCATACTCCGAAATGGAAATTAAATTTAGAAACAACTTCCCAGTTTTAATAATATATTAAAAAAGTTATTTTCTTAAAAATATAAAAAATAAAGAATATTGAAGAGCTGTCGATCTTATGCATCCCACACGGTCCTCCCACGGAAAAATCTAATTTACACTTCATTGGGGAAAGTGATAGATTAAAATCTTATCATATAAGTAATTCTACTTATTCATCACTATCTAATTAGGTTTGAATCAAACTCGTTTCATACATTAAAAATGGCAAAATAAAACTAATTAAATTAAGTTTGGCTGTTTGTAGTTGTACGTGAAAAAAACAACCTTGTAAATTGTCTTGTCATTTTCTAATCTAAAACTTATACATGTTAGACTACCTCCATTGAAGGATTTTTAGAGAAGTTCTTAAATTTAAAATATTATAAAATAGTTAAAATAATATTATTTTAAAAAAACTTAGGAAAAAAAGATTCTTAAATAAGAGTTTTAAGAGATAGGTTCTTGCCGCGTGTCAACTTTTTATTAGACACTAAATTTTTAATTTAAAATTTAAATAAAAAACAAATTAAAACAAAAAAATAATAATATTGTAATTTTAAGAAATTCAGCATGATCATCTCGTTGTTGGAAATCCTCTTATACACCATTTACTACACTCTCACAAAAGTCTCTTCTAGATAAAAACAATCATAAAATATTAATAATAATTTTTTATTGAAATAAATATTTATTAAAAATGAATGAAAGACTCTTTGACTTAAAAAAATTATATATTAGTTTATTGTTTTAATTTTTGTAGACAAGACTCTTGTAAAATATTCTCATTACAAATGGTCTTAGAGATAAATTAATAATGTCTTTTTTCTGCAACGGCTAAAAATGAATTTAAAACAAAAAAAAATAAGTAAAAATGAAAAAGAGAAGTGAGTAAGAAACAAACTTACGGATTCGATGTCGATTTTGAAGACTAAAAGCTTTTTCCTCTCTCTACAACTTGTTCGATACGCTACAACGATGTGACCGATGGCTAAGACCGAAGAGCAGACAAACAGAGCCACTTCCTCTGTTCGGAAATATCCTCCGGTCACTGGTTCTCCGAACACAATCGCTGCCTTAAACGATACGTAAATCAAAGACGATATCGAACATATCATCGTTATTGTCAAATATGGTCCCCTCGATAACTTCGGTCCATCACACAGTCCGTAAACGCCTGTCAAAACCAATATAAAATTCTAACCTTTATGATCTCTGATTGTGATTCTTAGCAAAAAAGTGGATTTTGTTTCTGGGTATGAGAAATTTCTTAGATTGTTGTCGAAATTGAAATCAATTCTCGAGAAATTCTGAATTTTCTTCACAAAGATACGAACTTTAGCAAGAACAGAGCACTTATGAGTTTCCAGATTTGGATTTAACAAAACAAAGTTTAGGTTTTTTTTTGTAATTGGTTAGTTTACTTACAGAGTATAATGGCAGATCTAATGATGGAGATGAGAGGTATATCGATGAGAGAGTATTTGAAACCGTAGTTGGTGAGATGAGAAGTTAGAGTCGCCGGAATATTCGAAGGAGCGAGTTGTTGGAGGGAAGAGGAAGAGAGAATTGCAGAGGGAAGAACGGTGTCGGCGACGGCGAGGAAGATCGGAGCTGAGAAGAGGATAAAAGAGAGGAACATAGTGAAGAGAACGAAGATCGTTTTGATTCCTCTCCAAAGAGAAGATGAATATCTTTTGGTTTTGCTAATTTCATCTTTGCTAATCAGACCCATATTGAATTTTGGTCCTTGTTTAGGGTTTCTGATTTAGGTTTCTATACAGAGGATTTTACGATCAAGTGTAATTTGGTTTGAAGAGAAGATTTTTTGCAGAGACTTATTTTGAGGGTTTTTAAAGAGTCAAAGAAAGCAAAATTTGACGATGCTGACGATAATGCTGATGTGTAATTTTTGAGTATATAAATAAATATATATTTTAGTGAGGAGGACTGTTCTCTTTTTTTAATAATATTTGTGAATTTTATTTTGGACGTCTTTTCCAAGGAATAATGATTACAGATCCCTGATATATTTCAGTTTGATTTGATGCATGATAAGATATAACTCAGAGAATTTCAAATGTTTTATCATTTTTTACGTACCATAAGTTACTGTTATTATTTTTGTTTTCAATTATTAGATCATATTGATAAAACTTTAGTCATTTCCAAACTTAAACTCTGCAGCAAACTACACTATTTGTAGAATTAAATTTCAGTAAAAATAATTAGATAAATATTTAATTAACAAATTTTCTATATAAAACAGTTGTCAAATTTTATCGATTTAACGGTTAAATTAAATTAAAGATTTGACACTATAGATCTAAAATTAACAAACAAATAGTAGTATACAAAATATATTAGAGGTGATGATCCGTAAAATTTGCATTGAAAACAAATTAGCCAATGAGGATTTATTTATAGTGAAAAGCTTGTGTTCAACAAAAATAAGTTTTGGCGTCGATTAAGAGATTTATGTTCACATTTGGTTGGTTATCTAGGGAGCACTTACGAGATTTGGCAGGAGACTACGATCCATGGTCTGGATTTGTTAAAGGTCATGGTTCAATGGGAAATTAGTAGTATCATAATAATCCCAAGGGTGGTTATGATTGTGCGTAAAGAGTTTTATATGGCTCTATTTTTGTTAATTAGGATATGAATTTTCAAATTTTAAGTTGGAATTGTCAGGGACTTGATAATAAGATTACAATAAATTATCTTAGGGATATATGGAAAAAGCATCGTCCTAAGTTTTTATTTTTGTCAGAAACAAAAAATTCATATTTACTATTGGAAAAGGTTCAATTACATTTGGGATACAAATATATGACCACGGTTGAACCGATTGCCAATAGTGGCGGTTTGGCACTACTTTATTCAGATAATTTTGATGTTGACATCATATTTAAGGATAAGAATATGATATATATTTCACTGCAAATTAATGGACATAGTATTTATATAACTTCTTTATATGGTGAACCGGTTCAAAGAAAACGAGATTATGTATGGGAAAGATTAACTAGAAAAGGTATTAATAGGATGGCACCCTGGATGATTATTGGAGATTTTAATGAATTGTCAGGGAATCATGAGAAGCAGGGTGGTGTGGTACGAAGTGCAGCATCATTTTTGAGTTTTAATCAAATGATTCGGGATTGTGGTTTGATTGATTTTCCGAAAATAGGAAATTTTTGGTCTTGGCGTGGGGTTAGACAAAATGGTATTGTACGTTGTATCTTGGATAAAGCTGTGGGAAATGGTGATTGGCATGAGTTATTTCCCGTATCTGAGGTAGAATATTTGGATATGATTGGGTCGGATCATCGACCGATGATTGGTCGGTTCAAAGACCAGAGAACTCGACCGAATAAGCAGTTTATTTTTGATAAAAGGTGGATTGGTAAGGATGGTTTTAAAGAGGTAGTTGAGAAGAGTTGGCAGGGTTTTTCAGTTCGTAATCGAATGTCCTTTACTAAGAAAATAATTGGATGTCGTCGGGAGATCTCTCATGGAAGAAGTAAAAATATTTATTCGGGACGTCGGTGAATAGGGATTTTGAGGCAGATTTTAGAGGACTGTAAAAATGCCCCGGTTGATGATCCAAGGAAAATACTAGAGGCTACAGTAAATCTGAAAAAGGCCTATATAGAGGAAGAGGCATACTGGAAACAAAAAAGCAAGAATAAATGGCTTAAAGAAGGGGATGAGAATACAAAGTTTTTCCATGCTCAGACTCAACAAAGGCGAGCTAGAAATAAGATAGTGGGTCTCCTTGATCATAATGATGTATGGGTGACAAAACAGGAGGATCTATTTGGAGAGGCCTCGCGATATTTTAGGGATTTATTCGATAGCCCTAGGCGTACAAGGATTAATTGTGAGGTTATTGAGACACGGGTAACGGAGGTTGATAACCAATGGTTAATGCGGTTAGAAACTGAGGAAGAAGTAAAAACTGCCTTATTTATGATGAATCCCGAGAAATCGCCGGGACCGGACGGTATGACGGCTCTATTTTTCCAATATGTATGGGAAACGAGGAAGTCAGATTTATTGTCTTTGGTTAATAATTTCCTAATATAGGGAGTGTTTGAGTGGAGTTTGAATAAAACTAATATCTGTCTCATCCCGAAAATAGAACGTCCAACAAGAATGATGGAATTTCGACCAATTAGTTTATGTAACATTGGATATAAATTGATATCTAAAGTTATGTGTCTAAGTTTGAAATGGTTGTTGCCAAAATTGATATCGGAGACTCAGTCGGCTTTTATACCCGGAAGGTTAATATCAGATAATATTCTGATTGCCCAAGAGATGTTTCATGCGTTGCGTACAAATAATTCTGTAAAAAGAAAATATATGGCCATTAAAACTCACATGAGTAAAGCTTATGACAGAATTGAATGGAATTTTGTAGGGGCTCTCCTTCGTAAAATGGGATTTTGTGAACAATGGGTGAAGTGTATTATGTGGTGTTTAACGACTGTGGAGTATTCAATGGTTATTAATGGACTACTCGGGGGAAGTATTATTCCTCGAAGGGGGCTCAGACAAGGTGATCCATTATCTCCTTATATCTTTATTTTATGCACGGAATGGTTAATTGGTAAATTGAAGGCGGCAGAGCGGTCTACCTTAATTACAGGGTTATCTATAGCTTGATTCAGCCCTGCTATTTCTCACTTGTTGTTTGCAGACGGTAGTTTATTCTTTTGTAAGGCGACTAGGGAAGAAGCCAAGCAGATATTAAAGGTTTTACAAGAGTATGAGTTGGTTTCAGGCCAACAGATAAACTTTGTGAAATCATCTATACAATTTGGACATGAGGTATCTGTTTCGACTAAAGTGGAGATACAACGTGTATTAGGGATAATTATATTAGGTGGTATGGGTACATATTTAGGGATCCCGGAGAATTTGGGGGGTGCTAAGACAAAAGTCTTTGCTTTTATTCGGGATAAGTTACAAAATCGAATTAGTAATTGGTTGACTAGATTCCTGTCAAAAGGTGGAAAAGAGGTGTTGATTAAATTAGTCATCACAGCTTTGCCAACATATGTTATGTCCTGCTATAAATTACCTAGGGGAATTGTACAGAACCTAATCTCGGCCATAGCTAACTTTTTGTGGGCAGGTTCGGGTTCGTCAAGAGGGATACATTGGCAGAAATGGAGAGATTTATGTAAACCTAAATCAGTGGGAGGTTTAGGATTTCAGAATTTGGAAGATTTTAATACGGCAATGTTGGCTAAGCAACTTTGGCGTCTCTTAGACTACCCTGATTCTTTACTAGCTAAAGTTTTGAAAGGTAGATACTATAAGGATTGTTGTTTATTAGAGGTACCTATGAAAGTAATGTCTTCATATGGGTGGCGAAGTTTGTGTTCTGCGAAAAGTCTGGTTGAGCAAGGTTGCATTCGACGAATTGGGAATGGGAAAACAATTAAGGCGTGGTATGACCCATGGATACCGGATTCGGTTCCACGGCCTGCATTTTGGTCGACTCTGAATTTATTTCCAGAGATGACAGTGGACCAATTTATAGATAGATCTTCAGGAAAATGGAAAGAGATTTTAGTTAGTCAATATTTTTACCCTCGAGATGTACGTTTAATCCTTGGTATACCTGTTCCAATAAGGGACCGTCAAGATTACTGGGGTTGGCATTTCACGTCAACGGGTAGATATTCGGTCAAATCAGGATACCGGGTTGCCGAACATTTGTCACAACTCAAACATGGCCAGGTAGGACCGAACTTTGAGGTCTTATATAGTCAGATATGGAAATTAGATTGTCCAAACAAAATTAAGCATTTTATATGGCAAGCTTTGTCAGGATGCATTGCAATAAATAGGAATATGGCCCACAGAGGGATTCATTGTGATATTAGTTGCCCACGATGTACTGCAGAGTATGAGTCTATTAATCATGTTCTGTTTTTATGTCCACCAGCTCTCCAGGTGTGGGCAATGTCGAGTATTCCTTCAGCACCAAGTGTTTTCCCTGGTGCGTCTATCTGGTATAACTTAGATTATCTGTTTCGGATGGTGTTAGTGAGGAAGGAATGGAAATTATTTCCATGGATTTTATGGCAGATTTGGAAAGCGAGAAATGCTTTCTGTTTTGCTAGTAATGATTTGAACCCTCAAAAGGTATTGAGTATCGCAGTGGAGGATCATGAAGAATGGTCCCTGGCGTGTTTAGGAAATTTGAGAGTCAGAGGACCGAATCCTATTGGTATCTCTGTCAGAAGGTCCCTACTAGCTTTCCCTACCACAGCTAATATGTAGTTCACAGGATTCAAATGCTTTGTGGATGCGTCCTGGAAGGATACTGACCGCTATTCATGTTTAGGTTAGTATTGCTTCACAGATTCAGTGGAGGGTGAGCATACGGGGGCCAAGGCCATTCCAAGGAGTCTTTCAGCCACACATGTGGAAGCGGTGATATGGTGATGGAATCTTTGGTGGCTCTTCACGTCTCGGAAGTGGAGGTGTCAACAGATTGCGAGACGGTGGTACAGATCCTAGATCAACCCGAGGAGTGGCCGGCGTTTAGACCATACCAAGAGATTTTTCAGCTATTGTTTTCTCTCTTTCTGGTTTTCTCTCTATCAGTTATCCCGAAGATGATCAATCATAAAGCGGATTCTTTAGCTCGGAGGGCCAGAGATTTCATTTATGATCGGTGACGTATTTTTTATTTGGTCGGTGATCATTTTATTATGCCGTTGTCAAAAAACAAAAAAAGAGATTTATGTTCTCCAACGTACGACTTCTCTTTTTTTTTTTTTGTCAAAAAGCCTATTAGCTTTTAAATCTCACTTCTACTACTACAGGTAGGGGATTCGATCCCTAGTGCCTTGAGGATTTATAAAGTGACTACACCACTGGACCACCTGATGTACGACGTACGACTTCTCATTTAACAAATAGAATTAACAAGGTCTATTTATATATTTTTAATTTCTTCATGATGAAGGATAATCTTCTTACATTGCTTTCACTAATGTTCATGGTTACCTAGTATTAAAGTTATATTTAGCTCATTTGCTATTGGTTTCGTACTTTGACTCACTTAATTTCATGTTTAATTCATATATGACAGCCATTTAAAATTCTAATTAACAACCCCTCTCCAGCTCGAATCTCCCTAAAATAAAATAACGGTACTACCTAATTTGCGTGAAGCACATTACGTATTCTGGCTTTCAATTTTGTCTAATCTACTTGTCACATATATGGCCTATGGGCTGAAGCATTGGCTTCGGCATTTATCCTATAGTTCCTTTATTAAAAGAAGTTAGACAAAAAAGGAGTAATTTGAGAAAAATGTTTAAAAGATAGAATGGTATAAACAATTGTACTAATAAAATGTTGTTATTTATAGATTTTTTTTATAAACATAAAATATGATGCTTGTTAATTGTTGTTGGAAGTAGGCCTCATCTAAATAATTCGACTTATATGGTTTCGACAGATTTACTATGGCTCCAAAATAATTCACCACATTATAGAAAATACTTAACAAATCTAAAGCAGTCGAGTCAGCCCGACGTCATCATCACCACAACTCATGACGCATACAAATGTATGCATGACTCTGCCGACCTACAACGTATTAAATGCATGGTAGAGGCGATCTAGCCGTGGAGCAAGCATTTAATGTTGCAGTAAAGTAGCTGAACAACTCAATAGCTCGACGAGCATGCTCAAAACAATAATATCTTAGTCAAGGGCTCACAAGCTACGAGCATAAGTCATTATGACCGGCTTGACAGGTTAACAAAATCATCTAAAGCACTTTGGCTATAAAAGGAAGCCTTATGCACGCCAAGCACGACATATGATCATCATTCTTTCTCTAGATTTCTTGAGTTTTTGTTATTATATTTGTCACCTAAAACCAAGAATTCAAATTTATTCTTGTAATCTCAACTCTACTTTGATCTATAAACATTGTTCTAATCTCACTAGAAACAGTTGGCGCCGTCTGTGGGGACAAAGATTACTCTCAACACAATGGCGAACATGATCAACAAAGTTTCTCAAGCAGAAATGATGAACCAAACGAAACCTCTGGTGGCTCCACTAAAAGACTCGGCGATGACTCTGCAACAAGGCGGTGCACGTGGCGCGACTTCTTTTGGTGTCCCAACGTACGCTCCCAACAAAATGACAAACAACCAAGTCCCTTCCACCTCATTCTCAAACGCATGGAGCAAATGAATAAAAAACCTCTGCAAGCCTCGAAGCGCTTGCTGCCGCGCAAGTCATCTACCATAAGTAGATAGCTGGTTTCCAAGTTGAACAGACACTATCTAGACTAACTCGCATGCGCGCAAAGCCACATTAATGACCGCGCACGCAACAAGGAATCTGCATCTCGTCCAGGAACTCCAACTCCAAGAAGAAGGAAGGGTTGACACCATGGAAAAATAGTGGTATTATAAAACCATACTCTACATATCATCGGTCATAGTTTGATTTAGTCATGTAGTCTTGTAAAGTGGCTAGTCAAGCTTAGCGAGTATGACATAGTACAAAAGAAGAACGGCAGCTAAGTCACATGCCCTAGCCGACTGCGTGATCAAGCTATCACGTGAACCCTCGTCTAGCCGTACACAGAAGCATCCGACGCTTCTACATATTGGACAAGTCGGCTGCCATCTGCGCTAGTTGCATCTAGTTAGCCAGAGTGTTCTTGTAGGTTACTGTGGACCTATTAAAGAGGCTACCCATCTAAAATAAAGCATGATGTCAGCAATCCCAACACTTACTGAGAAAGAATGTTTAAATAACAATCTTACCTCGAAGTAGACCGAGACACCCTTCTCATAGTTTTCCCAATATAGCAAATCGGCAACACCGACATCAAATGATATGGGACCGTTAGATGGCTGAACAGGTCCAGGGTTGGGTCCCTGAAGTATTACAAAAAATTGTCCCTAGACTAGAAGAAGTCCACGCCATGTTTAGGCACTACGGCATCCGCGACCCCTACTGATGCGTCACGAGGCTATAGCGGGGTTTGCCAGAGGAACATGACGATCAATAAACGGTACGGAAATCAAATCTTGGGTTGCGTGAGCGGAGGAGGTTACGGATGAGTCTCGATCCGTAATCTCTGAATGAAATGGTTGCAAATGGGTACGAATGAGGAAATGGATTGAGGTAGCAACACGTGAGCGATGACTCTTCTCACGATACGGCCAAACTTAGCCGTCGTGATCCTGATTCGACGGTGGCTAAGGTTTTCTATGCGAGTCACACGCAAAGAGAGAAAATATGAGAGAAACTTGTTCTTTTATAAAATGAAGGCTAACCTCATTACAAAGACATAAGAAGCCTTTATATAGGCACGCTTACAAAACCCAAAATATTTGGGTCAACTTAAAGAAAAATGCAGGTCAACACAAACGACGTGTCCTTATTACAACCAAGAGAAAGAAACCTTAACAATTTTATTATAAGAGGGGGAGAAATGGCCATGGCGTACGAAGATGCGTGGCCATGCGCTAAGTGCCTTGGCCTTATTAAAACCTCCCTTGGAAAACCACTTGGGACAATCCCAATGTGAGGAAAAAGAATACCAAACTTCCTTAACGGCTTCGGGTCTTCACCTAGTAATGGTGACAACCGTTTGGATAACCTCCGTTGGGTCGCGTCTGGCTTGGTTGTATGACCACGGGTCATACAACGCTAGGAACTTGGATGTGTAGTTGATGCATTGGGTATGGACCTTTCGGGCAGCTGTCTTGGATCTAGTAGTGATTCTTGGGTCGAACGTTGGTACTTGGCTAGTGTTTTGTGTCCTGTGAGTTAGTCCCTCGTCTGTTCTGTTGTCCGGGTGCGTTCCGATAGGTCGGGACTCATCATTCCCTCCCCCTTGGGAAGGTTCTGACCTTAGATATTCATAATCGTCACCTACATCAAAAGGGACTAAGTCAGCTACATTGAAAGAGGTGATACGTACCGGGGAGTTCGAGGCGATACATGTTGTCGTTGATCCGTTCGATGACTTGGAAAGGCTCGTCTCTTCGCGGGCTGAGTTTGTCTTTTCGGTGTTGCGGGAACCTTTCCGGTCTCAAGTGTAACCAAACCCAATTGTCGGGTTTGAAGATCATGGCGTTGCGATGTTGGTTGGCTTTTCAGACATATTGTTCGATCCCTCTTTCCAAATTTTCCCGAACCTCGGCGTGCAGTTTCTTAACTAGCTAGGCCTTGGTTAACCCATCTTGGCACTCTATTTCATTTGGTGGTAGTGGTAGTAGATCCATATGCATTAAGGATTTGAAACAGTAGTTAGAATGAACCGACTGGTTGTACGCGAACTCCATGAGCGGAAGTAGTCTAAGACAAGTCCCGTGATTACTCGCAACGGTGGTCCAGATCAAAGCTCCTACTGTCCGATTCACAACCTTCGTCTGGCCATCGGTTTACGGGTGGCATGCGGTTGAGTAGAGTAATTTGGTTCCCATCTTTCTCCATAAGATCCGCCAAAAATGTCCAAGGAACCTCGGGTAGCGATCGTAGACAATACTGCGGGGCAACCCGTGTAGTTTTGACACTTCTCGGAAGAAGAGGTTGGCTAGGGCCGTGGCATCCGTGAGCTTGTTGTAAGGTATAAAGTGCGCCATTTTTGAAAAGTTGTCAATAACAACAAAAATAAAATCCTTGCGATAACAATTAGGCAACCCGAGCACAAAATCAATTGATAAATCAACTCATGGTCTGTTCGGAATTGGTAAGGGTTTGTATAACCCTTGGGGTCGCGAGGTGGATTTGGCGGTCCGGCAAGTAATGAACCGACCCACAAATTTCTCTACCATCCGTTTAATTTTGGGCCAATAGAAATGTTCTTTAAGAACTTCCCAGATTTTGGTGACTCCAAAATGACCTGTTAGGCCACCTCCATGGGCTTCTTGCATTAGAAGTGTTTGGATGGAACCAGCGGGTATGCATAACCTAAAATCACAGAAAAGTAAATCATCATTAATATAGAAGCGAGAATGAACTCCCTTTCTGTGGTCACTATAACTTTCTCCGAACTTCGGGTCTTCCCCATAGGCTCCTTTGAGTCCTTCAAAACCCAATACTCTTGCCTCCATAGTAGTAATCAAAGCATGCCTTCTTGATAAGGCGTCATCCACAATGTTTTCCTTGCCCATCTTATACTTGATTACATAGGGAAAAGCCTCGATGAATTCTAGTCATTTGGCGTGCCGCTTCTTGAGATTGGTTTGGTCGCAGAGGTGCTTCAAGGTTTTGTGATCCGTGTGAATCACAAATTCTCGGGGTAGGAGATAATGTTGCCAAGTTTCCATGGCCCGAACCAAGTCATAGAGTTCCTTGTCATACGTCGGGTAATTCACGATGGGGCCATGTTACTTTTAACTAAAATAGGGCACGGGTTTGCCTCCTTGGGTTAGGACCGCCCCAATTCCGATGCCGGATGCATCACACTCCACTTCAAAGGTTTTCTCAAAGTTTGGTGGAATGAGAAGGGGGGCTTGGGTCAGCCTTCTCTTGAGCTCTCGGAAAGATGATTCTTGGGCTGGTCCACATGCAAATTATTCACTCTTCTTGGTGATAGCGGTAAGAGGCGCGGCCACGGTGCTAAAATCTTTGAGAAATTGTCGATAGAAGTTTGCCAAGCCATGGAAGCTTCTTACTTGGCTTATGATGGTTGGCGTGGGCCGTTCTTCTATGGCATTTATCTTCTCTTGATCCACTCAGAGTCCCTGCCCACTCACAACAAAACCTAATAATACAAGTTCATTAGTACCAAATACACACTTCTTGAAGTTAGTGTACAACTTTTCTTTTCGATGTGTTGTCAAAACCGCATTCAGATGGGACAAATGACAAGGATATCATCAAAATAAACCACAACAAATTTATTGATGAAGGGTCGGAGTATGTGGTTCATTAGACGCATGAAGGTGGATCGGGCGTTGGAGAGGCCAAAGGGCATGACCAACCACTAGTAAAGGCCTTGCTTGGTCTTGAATGCAGTCTTCCATTCATCACCCTCTTTCATCCGGACTTGGTGGTAGCCACTCTTAAAATCGATCTTAATGAAAATACTTGCTCCATCTAACTCATCAAGCATATCGTCTTGTCTCGGGATGGGGTGCCTATACTTCACGGTTATGTTGTTGACCGCCCTACAGTCAACACACATACCCCAAGATCCATCCTTCTTGGGAACTAGGAGAACCGGCACTACAGACGGGCTAAGAATTTCGCGCACATAGCCTTGCTTCATAGGATCACCGACTTGCCTTTCCAATTCTTTAGCTTCAGTTGGGCTGACTCTATAGGCGGCCCGGTCTGGAAGTTGAGCTCCCGGGATGAGATCGATTTAGTGTTCAATTCCTCGAATGGGTGGAAGACCGTGAGGCAGCTCTTCGGGAAACACATCTTGGAATTGGCTTATGAGCTTCTTAATAGCCTCCGAAACGGGTGCGTCTTCACTAGCTATAGACAACAACTCCATAAAGACCATTAGTAAAACATGACAAGTGGAGTCACTAAGTGATCTCCTAACATCCCCAACATTAATCAATAGGCTCGTTTTAGTGTCTGAGTCCTTAGACACATTGGTTTGCAATTCATTAACTTGAGAAGGTGTCAACAGTTTAAGGCAAATATACTTATTTTCATGTGTGAAGTAATATTGATTGGTATTACCACAATGCGACGTTTTCTTATCAAATTGCCAAGGCCTACCCAACAATAGGTGGCTAGCTTGCATTGGGATTACATCGCATAATACTTGGTCCTTATATGGCCCTACACTAAATGTAACCGAAACTTGTTCAGAGACATTGATCATGAATTTATTATTCAACCACTTAAGCTTATAGGGTTTCGGGTGGGGTGTGGTTACAAGAGAGAGTTTCTTGACCATGTAGGAACTCCCGACATTAGTACATGAGCCTCCATCAATGATCATGCCACACACGTTCCCACTTACCATGCACCGGGTGTGAAAGATGTTGTCGCGCTGGTTGGAGTCTTCCGGCAATGGGCTTACACTAAGCATCCGAAGGATCATGAGAAGTTCTCTAACCTCCGCCTCGGCGATGGTTTCTTTGACCTCGACATCCTTGGGGAGTTCTTGCGGGTCGTCGGCATCGTCTTAGGACTCATACTCCCTGGTGGTCGTGAGGGTCATATTCCGTTGATTTGGACAGTCACGAGCATAGTGGCCTCGCCCTCGGCACTTGAAGCATTCGATATCCCTGGTCCTTACGTTGGCGGGGTGAGGGCGCGGCTCGGGGCATGAGTCGTTGTTCGGCTCTCGCAGCTTGAATCGGGAGTCGATGCAGGCAGCCTTCGGCTTCTCGTGTCCACGATTGGCTCCTTGGGAAGATGATGAGTTCGGGGATTAGCTTGGAAGTCCCTGGCCCCTCGTCTGAATGTTGCCTGTGTTCTTCCTATTGATTTGTTGTTCCACTTGGATGACCAAGTGCAATATCTCTTCAAAACCGTGATAGGTTTGGCGCTCAACCTTCCTTGTGATTCTTTCGTTCCAACCGTCTAAGAATTGAGCCATTAAACCTTCCTTGGTCTCTTCAACTTGTAACCGGTTCTTTAGATGCTCAAACTCTTCAAAATACTCTTCAACATTCTTAGTTCCTTGTGTGAGCCTTCTAAATAAGGTCTCGGCTATAATATTGAGGAATGTAATGACGCCTCATCAAGGCCTTCATGGCGGTCCAATTGGGCACATATCGCTCATAATTCCTCCTTCGATCATCCACGTCTCGGCCCCACCACGTAAGAGCATGATCTGTGAGTTGGGCGGCGGCGAAAGTGACTTGGCGTTGATCTGGGTAGCTGTAGCAAGAGATCACCTTGTCCATACGCCCATCCCATTGTAAGTAGGCCTCCGTATCTACCTTCCCGGCAAAGGTGGGAACGGTGAGCTTATAAGATGGTCAGGCTTGATTGGGACTCATGGGTCGATTGTCATCTCGGCGTTGGCGTCTCCGCCTTGGGTATTCTGGGTCTTCCTCGGACGAGTAATCCTCGACTTCTCCTTAGTCCTGCTGTTGGCCAGGAGGCGGTGGAACTCTCGGGTTGCGGAAATGTGGTGCTCGTTGGACGGCTGGCCGAACGAGCTCTAGTCGGTTGAGATGCTCATCGATCTGGCCCAGCTGTGTTTGGATTTGAGTGAGGACGGCTCCAATCTCAGGTGGAGGAGCCGGTGCTATTGGTGGATCTTGGGCCGCTATACGTATTCCGGTGTACCAGAAAAAGTATGGACGGCAGTGAAAGTTGCCGAAGAGTAGGTCTGGTGGTGGGAAGTCGCCGGAGAATGTGAAACTGACGGCGGTGTACGGATGGCAGTCACGGCTGTACGGGTTGGCAGTCGGCGGGATGCAGATTGGCGATCGTACGGGACGCGGGCCTCGGTCAACAGTTGTACAGTCTGGTCCTCAAGCGTTCCACCTGTCCAAAGTTCAAACACACGTGCATGAATGTTTGTGATAAGAGGATAAGATTGAATCTTTTCAAAATGTGATAGCTAATGATTGGAGAGAGAAAACGGTCAGAAGTAGTCAATGACTGGAGAGAGAAAAAGGCCAAAAGCCGCCAACGACCGAGCTACACGACAAGGGGTACAGAGTCGCAAGCGCAAATTGTTACACGTGGTTTTAAGGCGACCGAGAAACGCTTAAACACTACAGAGGAAATCACTTTAAAGATCTAGCAACCCAAATGATGAACACGAAAAGGAAAACGCGAAGAACACGAAGGTTCAAAACCGGCTAAAAGACGGAGAAAACTTCAAACGAGTGGGTTTCAACGCCACTAGAACAAAACCGAAGCAAGACTCAAGCTTTTAACACAAAACAGAACCGAAAAGAAATAAAGACTCAGACTTTTGAAGAGAAAAAACCGAAGAAAGACGAAAGGAAAACACACGGCGAAGCAAAGATGAAAAATTTATGAGTTTTTTTGTTTTGAAAGAGTGGAAAATAGCAAAGCAAACTAGAGAGGATATATACAACCGTGTGGGATCTTCGGCTCTGATACCAAAAACTGATGTGTTACGAGGCTATGGTGGGGTTTTGCCGGAGGAACATGACGATCGATAAACGGTATGGAAATTGAATCATGGGTTGCGAATGGGTTGCGTGGGCGGAGGAGGTTACATATGAGTCTTGATCCGTAATCTCTGAACGAAATGGTTGTGAATGGGTACGAATGAGGGAATGGATTGAGGTAGCGACACGTGAGCGATGGCTCTTCTCACGATACGGCCAAACTTAACTTGTTATTTTATAAAATGAAGGCTAACCTCATTACAAAGGCATAAGAAGCCTTTATTTAGGCGCGCTTACAAAATCCTAAACATTTGTGTCAATTTAAAGAAAAATGCGGGTCAACACAAACGACGTGTCCTTATTACAACCAAGAGAAAGAAACCTTAACAGCTTTATTATAAGAAGGAGAGAAATATTCATGGCATACAGAGATGCGTGGCCATGCGCTAAATGCCTTGGCCTCATTAAAACCTTCCCTTGGAAAACCACTTGGGACAAACCCAAGGTGAGGAAAAAGAGTATCAGACTTCCTTAACGGCTTCAGGTCTTCACCTAGTAACGGTGAAGGTCGTTTGGATAACCTCTGTCAGGTCGCGTCCGGCTTGGTTGTATGACTGCAGGTCATACAATGCTAGGAACTTGGCTGCGTAGTTGTTGCATTGGGTATGGACCTTTCGGGCAGCTGTCTTTGATCTAGTAGTGATTCATGGGTCGATTGTTGGTACTTGGCTAGTGTTGTGTATCCTGCGAGTTAGTCCCTCGTCTCTTTCGTCGTTCGGGTGCGTTCCGATAGGTCGAGACTCATCACCTTCCTTCTTCGACGACCTAGCAAACACAGACTATTTCCCACCACGACTTCCCTTGCTGGCTTTCTCGATGGCTTTCTTTTTTATATTATCCACATAATTCTTTTAAGTCAAATGATCACCCTCAACCTTGGTGATCTTGACACCAGACTCCGTCTGATGGTCATCACCAACGAGTGACACCTTAAGAGCAACCAGAGCACTCTGCTCTGCGATGGTGTCCCCAAAAATCTGTGTGGATGCCACATTATTCTCAGTCATATCCAAAATGTCCTTGACCTCGGGATTCAACAGCAACAAAATCACTTTTCATTCTCTATTGGGTCACCAATGTTCTCCTGCCTCGCAGCAGTAACCTCCTGCCTAATCATTGGTAGCAGCTTGATACTATACCTTTACATGGTTAAATGAAACTTGGCCATACTCTCCTCCCTTGTTGGGCAAAATCAAACTAATCAGGCCGCACAGAAAAAAAAATGTAGATGACAAACCTTGTATTTGTCGAGGGCAAATTCAAAGTCCTTAGAATTAAGTCGGCGATACAGCACTGCAAACAATTAAGAAAATGTTAGACTAACTTAATTATGTAAAACCGCACACACTCGGGATTGCCTCGTTGATGTCATAATCAATTGTACCATATTTAGGATTTCATATCCTACGAACAAGAGGATGCTCCATCTCAAAGATGGGCTCAGTGTGCGCTTCCCAAAGAAGTAGCGTTCCTTGCACTTGTGAAACTTTGACGTGAAGAGGAGACAAGGTTGCAGCCCGATAGCACGCTCACTAAGTACGTCCCATCCATATCCTTGTGATAATTTACCTTTGTGAGGTTCTCGATGAAGTAACACCTGACATCCACACTGTCCTCTGAACCCAGTATAAGCGTAGTAACAATATTATGAATGTCAGACGAGGACATCTACGAGATTGCAATATGCCACCGCACACCGTTTGCAGCTAATAAGTGAGACAGAAGCAACCATATGCCACCCCGCCTAAACACAGATTAGCCTTTTGGAGGCATCCACAACTTTTTATGTGATATCAGAGCCTTCATAACCACCCCCTTGGGAAATTTGTAGTCCTTAGTCGATTGAGTGAAACATACATACTCATTGACGACTTATGGGTAAGACCATCCAACTACTCACGAAGATCCCTCCATTAAGCCTGAGGAATCCCTTCCTCCTCCATCGTCGAGCCAAATAGGGCCCAATCAATGTCGTTAGTCGCTTTGTCTTGGCGACCACACTCTGAAGTAGAACCAAAGACATTCGGTCTCACCTCTCTCCTCTCGGTGCAACCCAACACTTCCTCAACAATGCTTGGATAGGAAACAAACACCTTACTCGAAGTCGGTGACTGAATCACCGGCGAATCAATCTACATGGACTCATCAACTGGGACCTCATCCCGCGACGAAGATCTTTACTCATAATCACATCTCATAGAACTAGCCATAGCACAAACCTACAAATAACCATAGACGCAAAAAAAGAAGTCTCCAAACCTTGGAACTAGACACACGATAATTAAACCCCAGATTCTCACAAGCAATGATGACGAAGAAACTTACACAAAAGCATATCGGAAGATGCATAATATGCAGAGAAAGCAAAGAAGAAGTTCTTACATTTTCGCTATGGCGGAAAATTGACTTGGTTAAGAAAAAGAAAATGATTTATGGTTAAATCGAGGAAACCAAAGCGACGTGTACCGAAGCAGCTCTAATCACATCACAAGATTCACCACGCGCCTTGAAAAAGAAAGTGTACACACGTACCATATATCACGAGACATGTGGACACTTACACGCGGATGAGAAGGGATGACGAAGCATCCACAACAGTCCATTTAAAAATACCATCATTGCAACCTTAACCCAATTCGACGATGCCACATGGAAAGGAAGAGAGAAGCCATAGATGAAAACAAAACCATGTTGTCTCGCGTTCCTAACTACGAAAGAACAACAAACTGGGGGTCTATTATTGGATGTGGGCCTCACCCAACTAGGCAGGCCTGTATGGCTTCAACAGATCTTCCTCCAACAGTAATCCCCCCCCAAAAAAAAAGACATTGGTGATACTTAACAAACCAAAGCAGTCGAGTCAGCACGACGTCATCACCACCACGGCGCATGATGCATATGAATGTATGCGCGACTCAGCCGACCTTAACACATTAAGTGCATGATAAAGATGATGCCCTAGTTAAGAGCCCATAGGCTACGACCATAGGTTATCATGACCCGACTTGACATATTAATAGAATCGCCTAAAAAACTTTGACTACAAAAAGAAGCATTACACGTATAATCATCATTCTCTCACTAGACCTCTTTAACTTTTGTTATCATATTTTCACCTAAAACCAGATAATTTAAATCTATTATTGTAATCTCTACTCTACTTTAATTAATAAATATTGGCTAATCTCACTATAAACATTAACCTAAGCCGAATACAGAGGAACCTATTTCTATTACCCATGTGAGCACTGCAAGCTGTTAATTTTTAGTAAACCTTTTTGCCAAATGATTTTATAATTCTTTTACTTACGACAAGTTTATTTGATAATTGTATTATATACAACTAACAGAATATTAATCATTTTATTTTAAACGAGTTCAATTGTTTATTGAACACTTAAAGGCTGCGGAGTTGACTAGTATTGAAAATAACATTTTACTTGTTAATTCACGAGAGACATGTAGTATTATGTTGGCCTTTATGGTCAAGTTTTACTAAATTTATAAATTAATCAACATAAATTTTGTATAAACAGTAACAGTAAATGCTCCAGGAATATAATATTTTACAATTTTGTAAACCAGCCATATTAAACTTGAAAGTTACTTGACAAACCCTTAAACAAAAAGATAAAAAGAAATTGAAAGTTGCCTGACACAAATAGTTTTTGTTGTTATTCATAATGTATATCCATATTTATTTGTAAAATATCAATATTTTGTTCTGTTTCGTGTAAAACCTTCTAAAAGAAAACACGTATTTAGTTTAACACTTAAATGACCGGTAAATTGTCAAAGATCTTTCCGGATTCAAATTTGATTTATATTTGTCAACATCAGTATCATGTTTTGATTAAGAAAAGAAAATGCCCAAAAATTAATAACTAAAAAAACCGAAATCTCTCTTTATCAAACTAATCACAAGAGGAAAGAGAAAAAGGGGTAAGGCCAAGTGTAAGCGACCAGAGGACACAGGCGGCCGACTGATCCGTCTACGTCAGCTTCGTGTCTCAATGAGCTTCGTTTACGTTTTAGGAAGTAACCTTTGTCTATTCCAAATGCTTACGTCACCAAATCTTTTTCTTTTTCCCTTTTATAATTCTATTTTTGGTTTTGATATTTTCTATATGTAATATATGAGATATAACCCAATATATGCATGTATACTGTGTAACTATTTGACTCGTCCACTCGCAACAATAAGCATGTAGGGTTTGTGTTTAGCCATTTGGCAAGCTATTCCTTTTTCGTGATTGAAACAAACAAACATGAAATTGATACAACAAACCTTTTCAACATTTGGAACCATTTCAGGCATTGCCTACGGGTTGAAGCTTACCACGTATTTAATTTTACAATTGATTTAGCTTTGTTAATATCTATGATCATCATAAAAATGTTAGCCCTTAGTTTCGTTTCATTCAAACTTTTGAGGTAAGTGTATTATTATTTCTTCTAGAAAACATTTTTTCTCGCAAACTCAAATTTCAGAAAATTACATATTGTTAAAAATAAAAAATTTTAAGTTATGATTCAGATATTACCTAAAAAAAATTTCTTAGCATTAATCTTAGTTGATATAGGGCAACTAGTGTTATTGAAAATTTTCATTTTAGGTAAAATTGTTTTTATAAAGTAACCTCAGTTCAAGTTTTATTGACCTAAACCAAAAGATTTTGGGTAGTGTCCCAAACTTAAGGTAGTGCTCCCTACTTAAGATCTCGACCCAAAAGTCTGTCTGGGTGATTCCAGGTTAGTCAGGACAACTTGGATGATGGTCGGGGAAATGAATAAGATGGTCGGGGAATCACTTAAGTGGGTTGGGCATCAGGTAGAATGGGTCAGATAGACCTTCGGGAAGACCTGGTCCGAGCATAAATTGGATAAGTGCCGAGACGATCGATCCAAGTGGTCGAGAGAATCCGAACGTTCCGACGACCCGGTCAAGTTCCTCGGCCGCGGTATGTTTCCTTCATGAGTGTCGAGTCATCAAGTTGACTTTGACCGAGTTTATCTTAAAACGCACTAAGAACAAGTGGTAATATGCGAAAGCGCACTATTGAATAATAGACGTAGTGAAGCGCACTCGCTGCATGCCCGAGACGGGTCAAATCGCACTTAACGCATGCTTTATCGAAGCGAGGCGCCAACACGTGGTCTCGCCGGGGTAACGTGTCAACCCGATAATGATCCAGAAGTTCCCGGCGCACGATTGGAAAATCCTTATAAATAGCCAACGATCGCCTTCATTCTTCTTTTTGCGAAATCTTGAGTAAACTCTAGAGCGAAAGTAGATTGTAGGGCGAACGTTAGGCAAGAACATTGTAGCTAAAGTGTTGGGAATCTCCGGGGTTTTCAGGCCGAGCAACCGCGTGATTAACCTCATCTTCGCATCAAGAGGTGTGAGATCCAAAGGCAAAGGTGAGTGGTGACTGTTAAGTCTAATTAAGGTCCGATTGAATGTACATTTTGTTAAGTCTAGGTTGGAAATCGTAAATTGATTGCGAATGAATGCTTGCATGCTTGTTCTGTGGTTGTTCGTTCCATGATCGACTCAGACTGACTTAGGGGTCTAGACCATCAACACGCTTGGGAACCAGAGGGTTTGCCAAGGCTTGCATAAGTCAAGTGAGAGACCGCTGGTAGTGTCGAGTGATTATTGGTTTGGATTCTGTGATAGCTAGCATGCGTAATAAAATTGATTAATGTCGATTTCTGATTGCATTATGGTTAGGCTTGTGGGACGGAATTATCCGCTCATTAAGCATGTTGTGCTTATGCATTTCTTGTGAATGCAGGTGATAAGTGATTTCGGGAATGAAATGTTTTAAAGTAGCTAGTGGAAGTGTAATCGAGACGGTGCAGAAGCGGATGATTAGGATGGGTAAAAATGCTAGTTTTAAAATGTAAAAAGTGTCTGATGAACCTTATTTCAATGTACTAGAACCCACTTTTGTAATAAAAATCATGGATTTATGTATATTGGCCCATTTAATGAATCTGCGTATTGTAAATATGACCAAGTACTTAGGGAACCATATCTGAATAACAATTACTCAAACTTGGTTAATAAATACTTTGCGGGTCATTGGACCGCGGGTTAGGGCGTATCAATTTGGTATCAGAGCGCAGTTTGATTCTAGGATTGTCAATTATACATAAACGAGTTAAATGGGTCTAAAAATACCATATTCCATTGTCAGATTCCATAGTAAGCTATTAGAATTTTCTATGGGTATGAAAGTTTAGTTAGTTTTTGGACTAACTTAGCTAAACTTAGTCATTGTAGATGGCTAGGCATAATTAGAGTTCCGATTCAGAGCTGCCAAGGAATGGTGATAGCTCGATATATGGAGAAAATACCGAGAGTGAACCCATCATAGCACCAAAAGATGTTCTTGCAGGAGCTAAGACATATGCACCAGTGAGATTAGAAGTCGTGTTGGGGATGTTTGACCAAGTGTTGGCACGGTTACCAGCTACATCTCCTATTAAAAACACACAAACCCCGGTGAATGTGGCACCGATGATAAACATAGCTGAAGGCACTCAAGAAGACTGTCAGCCATCTTATTTCAAGGTAATGGATCATATACAATGATTGGGAACAAATTTCTTCTATGGTGGTGCAAAGCCGATGGAAGCTGATGAATGGAGGAGTCGGATAGAGAGGAATTTTAATTCCATACGTTGCCATGTGGAGTACAGAAAGGATATTGTTGTCCATTACATGGAAGGAAATGCCCATACATGGTGGAAAGGATTGTCTGGCAGAATGGCAATTTGGGATTACACATGGGAAATGTTCTGTCGTGAGTTTCAATCGAAGTACTTTCCACCATAAGTGATTGACAATATGGAATTAGCCTTTTTGGAGCTTCGTCAAGGCTCTAAGTCTGTCAGGGAATACGAAGGTGAGTTCAATGGCCTTAGGAAGTACGCGGGTCGTGAGTTTGAAGTAGAAGACGCACAAGTCTGATGCTTCATGCGTGGACTGCGGATTGAAATCTGCAGTGGGTGCTTAGTTCAGAACTATGCCTCTGTGGCTGAACTGGTGGAAAAGGCTGCCCTATTGGAAAATGTCTTAAAGAAGGAAGCCAAAATGTATGTTAAGCAGAGTGTGGTACTAGCTGGAACGCAAACTCACTCGATAACAGATTTGGGGAACAAAGGTAAGAAGTGGAACAAGAAGTCCCCGAGTAAGCATGGGCTCACCATGTGTGTAACTTGTGGGAAAAAAGCACTCAAGAGCATGCATGACCGCTCCCGGAGCTTGGTTTAGATGTGGGAGTCTTGAGCACAAGATTGCTAGTTGTCCAAAAGTGGATTCGAGGGAAAAGGGAACTGGTACCGCTGGAAAAAAAGTATGCTACGATTGTGGTGAGGAATGACATTTCAAGGTTAATTGTCTAAAGCTGAGGTAAAATGTAGGGAAACAGGCAAATGAAAGAGCGCCTCCACCATCAAAACGGCAAGCGGTTACTCTAAGAGTCTACTCAACGGCCGCGGGGCCATTGGAGCGAAGCACTTCCCAGCCGATCTCTGGTAAGTCCCATCACGTACCTTAACATTTTCTTTGTGAAATTTCTTGGTCTGTGTTGCATTATGACCTTAGCAAAATATAATTGTGTAGGGTCCTTGAACATCGGTGGAGTGGCTATCCATGAACTGTTTGATTGTGGAGCGTCATATTGTGTTGTGCATCCGCGAGTGATTGGGATCGAAGGGTTTCAGAAGGAACCAGGTAATCGCATTTTTCTTGTCCGAGCTGTTGGTGGGCAATTGATGGATGCCCTTGGAAGTGTCAGGAACATTTCGGTGCTCGTGAACGAAATGGACATGCCAACTGACCTTGTGATTTATTTCATAGAGAAGTATGATGCAATCCTAGGAATGGATTGGCTCAGTAAGCATAAGGCTCATCTAGATTGCCGTCGAGCCCAAGTAAATTTCGAGAATGATGGAAAAGTTCTGGTGTATCATGGGATCCAAACCCACTCAGGGAGTTTAATGGTCTCGGCTATCCTAGCGGTCTGGCTAGTCGAGCAAGTTTGTGAAGCATACTTAGCCGCAATCACGAATCCATAAGTTATGATGGACAAGGAACTCAAGGACATTCAGGTGGTGAATGAGTTCGAGGTAATGTTCACTCTATTAATGGGTTTACCACTAGCTCGATTCGATCCGTTCACAATCGAGCTCGAGCCTGAAACATGTCATATTTCAAAGGCACCTTACTGAATGATGCATGTAGAGATGGTGTAGCTTAAGAAGCAACTAAACGGTTGACGAATAAAGGATTTGTAAAACCCAGTATATCGCCACGGGGAGTGCCACTACTCTTTGTAAATAAGAAGGATGAGAGCCTTCGATTGTTCATTGATTACCGTGGGCTGAATCGGGTTACCATCAAGAACAAGTACCCCCCTTTCAAGGATAAATGAGTTATTGGATCAACTCCGAGGAACTACTATGTTCTCAAAATTTGATTTGGCTTTGGGGTATTATCAGATCCCAATTGCTGAGGCAAATATTTAGAAGACTGTCTTTTAGATAAGATATGGGCATTATGAATTTGTGGTTATGCTCTTCAGGCTAACGAATGCCCCAACTGCTTTCATGAAGCTCATGAACAATGTGTTCTGAGAATTCTTGGATGAATTCATTTTTCTTCATAGATGATATCTTGGTCTACTCTAAGAATCCAGAGGACCATCAGATACATTTAAGGAAGTGTTGAGCAAACTAAGGGAACATAAGTTGTTCACCAAACTGAGCAAGTGCAGGTTTTGGCAAAGGCATATGGGATTCTTGGGTCATGTTGTCTTGGACCAAGGAGTGTTCGTTGATCCTGAAAAGATCAAAGCCATAGTAGACTGGCCGAGATCCTTGAACGCATCCGATATTAGAAGCTTCCTTGGCTTAGCCGGGTATTATCGCTGATTCATCCAAAGCTCTGCGAGCATGGCCCAACCAATGACCCGAGTTACCGGGAAGGATATACCTTTTTCATGGACCTTGGATTGTAGAAGAGTTTCACAAGGTTAAAAGGGAAACTGCTGGATACGCTGGAATTGGCTCTGCCGGATTTGAGTGAACCATATGTGGTATATATAGAAGCATCCCGAATAGGGCTCGAATTTGTTCTGATGCAGCATGGCCAAGTCATAGCGCATGCATCCAGAAAATGGAGGAAACATGAAGTGAATTACCCCACACATGATTTAGAAATGGTCGCAGTAGTTTTTGCCTTGAAAATTTGGCAATCCTACTTATACGGAGGAAAGGTCTAGGTGTTCACAGACCATAAGAGTTTGAAGTCCATCTTTACTCAACTTGATTTAAACCTTAGGCTACAAAGGTGGATGAAACTAGTTGCAGATTTCGATATGGACATAGCCTACCATCCTGGAACTACTAATCAGGTCGTAGACGTCTTGAGTAGGAAAATTGTGGATGTAGATGCAAGGAAGGACATAGAAGGACTAACTGGAGTGGTTCAAATGTTGAGCCTAGCAGCCTTATCGATGGAAGATGAACCATCATGCTTAAGAGTCGTGGATCAGACTGATTTCCTAAACAATATTCGAATTGCCCAAGGAAAGGATGAAAACTTGGTTAAGAAGGATGAGGACCATCAAACTGAGTATACGATTTTGGACAATGAAACAATCCTAGTCAATGGTCGGGTGTGTGTTCCTAACGACATGGAGTTAATGAAGAAATTCTTAAGGAAGTACATCTGTCCAAGTTCTCTATTCACCCATGGGGAACTAAAATATATTGTGACCTTAAGAGGTATTATCACTAGGTAGGCATGAAAAGATATATGGCCAAGTGGATCATAGTGGATCGACTCATCAAGTTTTCACAGTGCATCGCGGTCAATAGAAGAGACAAAGCAGAAAAGCGGGCTAAAATTTATGTTAAGGAGATAATCCGGTTGCATGGTGTACCAGCAAGCATAATTTCGGATCGGGACGCTAATTTTATCTCGGCGTTCTGGAGAGCATTTAGTATGGGACCAAGGTCCATACAAGTACAACCTATCATCCGCAAACATATGGCCAATCCGAGCGAACCATCTTAATGCTCGAAGACTTGCTTTGGGCAAATATATTGGAATTGGGAGGTAAGTGGGAGAAACACTTACCCTTAGCCGAATTCACATATAACAACAGTTATCATTCCAGCATTGGAATATCGTCTTATGTGGCATTGTATGAAAAGTTGTGCAGAACCCCACTATGTTGGACTCAAGTGAGGAGCAGAGTCTGTTTGGTCAGAATTTTGTTGAGGATGCAAAAAAAAAGGTCAGGCTGTTGAAGCTGAAAATGAAAGAAGCCAAAGTATACAAAAGAGTTATGCGGACAAGAAAAGAAAAGAGTTGGTGTTCTCAGTTGGGATTTGGTGTACCTCAAGATGGTTACCTATAGAGAAAAGAAACGGACAGCTCGATCAGCTAAGTTGAGTCTGAGGTACATGGGACCATTCCGAATCCTGGAATGGATTAGACTAGTTGCATACAAGTTGGATTTGCCAATTGAAATTGGATGCATTCCATAATGTATTTCATGTGTCTATATTAAGGAATTTTCTAGACTAAGGAGAACATGTGATCATCGAACCTCCTTCGGACCTTAGGGAAAATCTAATTGTCGAGGGAAGGCCAATAAGGATCCTAAGCAGAAAGGTCAAGGCAGACCGAAGAAAAAAGACCAAAATTGTCGAAGTGGAATGAGACTGCGAAAGGGTAAAAGAAGTTACTTGGGAACCGGAAATGAGATTGAAGGAAAATTTTCCTAAGTGGTTTGGGAAACAACATGTTAGCATGGCTATATCCTAGATTCGAGGATCAATTTTTCTTAAGTGGGGGAGAGCTATAGCGCTCCCGACTCAAGGTCCCGACCCAAAAGTCTGTCCGGATAATTTCGGACTAGTCGGGACAACTTGGATGATGGTTCAAGAAATAATTAAGTTGGTCGGAGAATCAGTTAAGTGGGTTGGGCATCAGATATGATGGGTTGGGTAGATCCTCGGGAAGACCTGGTCCAAGCACAAATTGGATAAGTTCCGAGACGATCGACCCAAGTGGTTGAGGGAATCTGAATGTTCCGACAACCAGGTCGAGTTCCTCGGCCATAAATGTTTCCTTCGCGAGTTACGAGTCATCAAGTTGACTTTGAGCGAGTCATCAACTTAATTTAGATGTTATAACTTTGAGCATGTAGTGGGGCATGTCGAAGTGCACTCGCTGCATGCTCAAGACGCGTGAAAGCACACTTAGCGCATGCCTTGTCGAAGCGAGGCGCCAACACGTGGTTTCTCCGGGGTAACGTGTCAACCCGATAATGATCCAGCTGTTACCGGCGCAGGACTGGAAAACCCTTATAAATAGCCAACGATCGCCTTCATTCTTCTTTTTGCAAAATCTTGAGTTAAATCCAGAGCAAAAATAGAGCGTTGGGCAAGTGTTAGTCGAGAACTTTGTAGCTAAAGTGTTGGGAATCTCCGAAGTTTTTTGGGCGAGTGTTGGCTTGGGATCGAGTGCGTTTGTGCCGGGCAACCGCGTGATCAACCTCATATTCGCATCAAGGGTTGTTAGAACCAAAGACAAAGATGAATGGTGACTATCAAGTCTAATTAAGGTCCGATTGAATGTAGATTATGTTGTCTAGGCTGGAAATGGTAGATTATTTGCGAATGAATGAATGAATGCTTGCATGCTTGTTTTGTGGTTATTCGTTCCGTGATCGACTCAGACTGACTTAGGGGTCTAGACCAGCAATGCACTTGGGAACCATAGGGTTTGCTAAGGCTTGCTTAAGTCAAGTGAGGGACTGTTGGTAGTGCCGTGTGATTATTGGTTCAGATTCTGTGATAGCTAGCATGCGTATATAGACTTGACTAATTTCGATGTTTGATTGCATTATGGTTAGGTTTGTGGGACGGAATTATCCGTTCATTAAGCATGTTGTGCTTATGCATTTCTTGTGAATGCAGGTGATAAATGATTTCGGGAAGGAAATGTTTTAAAGTAGCTAGGAGAAGTGGAATTGAGACGGTACGGAAGCAGATAGTTAGGATGGATAGAAATGGTAGTTCTGAAATGTAAAAAATGTCTGATGAACCTTATTTCAATGTACAAGAACCCACTTTTGTAATGAAAAACCGTTTATTTATGTGGCCCATTCGAATGAATCCGCGCATTGTAAAAATTTGACCAAATACATAGGGAACCTATCTGAATAACAATCACTCAAACTTGGTTAATAAGTACCTTGCGGATCTCTGGACCGCAAATTAGGACGTATCATTTTACCTTTTATTTTATTTTCACGTAAGTCAAATTCTGTCATATCCTACACGATGAAATTGTAATTCAATTTTCTTTACCTAAGATATTGAGTAAATTAGCAATACAAGTTTTAATTAATTTATAATTTATAGTTAACATTAATTACACGTGATTTATAACTGAGATTAAAAACATATAACATCTAAATTAGTTGATTGTGAAGCAAGAAAACCTATTGCGTAACTTGTATAACTTGATTGCCCTCATCTGTCACAAGAAAGTCTCTTAACGATCTTCGCAGATAATGCTTCTCTTTCCACGTCTATCGAACCTTGGACATTTTTCTTTCATATAGGCCCAGATTAAGCCCAATAAATTTGCAGGTAAACATCCAGAGGATATCAATGCATGCAACCAGGCGATCGAGATTAATACTCGAGTGGAGTAATAGAAGAAGTAGAGGGTTTTATCGATTGAGTTTCACTCGGTGAAGAGACCCAATCGTTGAAACCATCAGATCTTGTGCCCAATTTTAGTGGCGGAAAAATGATCGTTGACCTTGAGAGATAAAGTTTTGTTTTTTGATAGAATTAGAGAGGGTCTTGTTTCAGCTATGAACCTCTTCATCGTTGTTTCAGCTACTGTCTTTCTCCTTATCTCCGTCGCGTATCTTCCTCTACTCAACGATTTATGTAATTACGCATTCCATTATTAGCATTTAGCTCCTTTTTTCTCTAAAATCAAGTTTCTTAGACTGGTTTTGAAAGTCGGTTATTCGATTGATATTTGCAGATTGGTCAACTGTGAAGTCTCTTAATCCACCGGTTGGGACCGTAGCGGATTTGTTACTGAGAAATGGAACAATCTTTACCAGCGATTCTTCTTTGCCATTTGCTGATTCCATGGCGATTCGTGATGGCAGAATTCTCAAAGTCGGAAGCTTTTCCACTCTCAAGGTTATCGCTTTTTGTTTCGGAGTTCGATGTGATTCATTCTACTGCTTTTATACTGGCGTGAATGATTCTGGAAGTTTGATAATTGTCAATTTTCAAGCAATTTCTTAACTTGATGAAAGCAGGATTTTATTGGAGATGGAACTATGGAGGTGAATCTAGAGGGAATGATTGTAGTGCCTGGACTTATTGATTCACATGTTCATTTCATTTCTGGGGGATTACAGGTGATAATACTAAACTTATTTCTCTTTTCTTCCTTCTCATACTGATATGTATACATACTACCGAGTTTAGATGATTTTTAAGCATAGTCCATTGCTGATCAGACTTTTAGACATGAATAGCATTGTCTCGTTTACCTTGATCTTTTTAATGTCTGTTGTTTGGGCACAGATGGCCCAAGTTGGACTTCGCGGAGTGAGTAATAAAGATCAGTTCTGTAAAATGGTGAAGGACGCAGTCCAAAGTAATTTTGTTTATCTCATTGTAATGTTGAATCTTAATTATAGCCAGAAGAAACCGTATTGCGGTTACATTCCCTTATTGGTATCTGTTTCAGTTTTGGTGTACAATGAATACACTTTGTTTCAGTCGATTAGTTTCTTAGTAGTGGGAGAGTAGATAATTCATTGTGCTGCTTTTATGTTATTAAAAAATATACTTAGATGCAAAAGAAGGCTCATGGATTCTGGGTGGTGGGTGGAACAATGATTTCTGGGGAGGAGAATTGCCCTCTGCACCATGGATTGATGAAATCTCCCCGAATAATCCTGTATGAGATTAAAATTTGCTGACATAATATAATGTGTTTGCTTAAAGACAACATCATCACCTTAGTTACTTTTTTTTTTCCTTCATGTAGGTTTGGTTAATTAGGATGGATGGTCATATGGCTTTGGCAAATTCCCTCACGCTTAGAATTGCTGGTGTTACGAGTCTAACAGAAGAACCAGTTGGGGGAACAATAATGAGATTGCCTAGTGGCGGTAATGCTTGTTTTCAAGTAATGTATATCAATTTAGCATGTGGCCTGCTTATACTTCCAGTAATTGGAATTGCAAAGAAACTTTCAATGTTGTGATTGTATACTAAAAATCAGCTGGTACTTGCTTTATGATTGACTCAATGCAGAGCCGACAGGTCTTTTGATCGATGCGGCTATGGAGCTTGTCTCTCCCTTTGTAAGAGAAGTCTTAGTGGATGAACGTAGGGAGGCACTTTTTAGAGCTAGCAAATATGCTTTGACTAGAGGCGTGACAACTGTTATTGATCTTGGAAGATACTATCCTGGCACTACAGATGAGCTATCCTGGAAAGACTTGCAAGGTACAATACATCAGTCTGTTAACTACACTTGTTTTCTACAAAAATATACAGAAGTTGATAACTCTGACTAACAACTAGAGGAATAGAATCAATGTTAGTCCAAAATCATTAAAGTTAAAGGCCTCTTTTCATGGTACAGATGTCTATCTATGGGCTGATTCTTCAAAGAAGATGCTGATACGGACTTGCTTGTTTTTTCCAATTACAACATGGTCACGTTTATCGGTCTGATTTCTTCAAAACTTAATTTTATTTCATTGTTTCTTTACTGCATATCCTTGACATTCTATTCTTGCTCATTTTGGTTAATTTCATACTCTTAGGATCTTAAGCTTCAGAAAGGATCTGTTCTGAGTGAATGGTTGTATCTTGGTGGCGTCAAAGCATTTATTGATGGCTCTCTAGGCTCCAATAGTGCACTTTTTTACGAGGTGAAGAGTACTATATTGTTATAAGAAACCTTCTACTGAGATACGTCAAATTCTCATTTTGTCTTCGTATTATCTTGACTAATTCATCCGTTATACATTCTTTATTATATGCCATTTAATCCTTCCAGCAGCACGATCAACTTAAAATCCCACGGTCTGCAGGAATATCTTGATACACCTAACAATTATGGGTTAGAAGTGATGAATCCTGATGAATTATCCAACCTCACAATGGCAGCAGACAAATCAGGGCTTCAGGTGTTTCCCTGTTTACTTCTGTCCATTTCTTACTCACCATTATATATTGTTTCGGTCTGAACTAAAGTCTTATACATATGTACAAAGCTATAGTATGAGTGCATGCAATAACTCATACGCTCCTTACCAGATAGGTGTATTACTTATCTTCTTGCTCTGTGATAAAGGTTGCTATCCATGCTATAGGCGACAAAGCAAATGATATGATCGTTGACATGTATAAATCCGTTGCTGTAACCAATGGAGACCGAGATAGAAGATTTAGGGTGAAGTTTAATATCCTCTTGAGCTATTTGTTTAATCCTCTATCTGTATCTAATATCTGATATTTGGTTAAGATTGAGCATGCTCAACATTTGGCACCAGGATCAGCCGAGCGGTTTGGTCAACTTCACATTGTAGCTTCAGTGCAGGTTATTTAGTCACTTCCCAACATGACATTTAGTTGATCATTTACTTGATTTGACATGTCTGAGGCTCGTGAACAGCCGGATCATTTGCTTGATGATGCTGATACTGCTCCCAAGAAGCTTGGTTTTGATAGAGCCCAAAAGGAGTCTTATCTATTTCAGTCACTCTTAAATGGCAATGCACTCTTGGCATTTGGTTCCGACTGGCCTGTACGGTTTTTCTTCTTAATAACCTCCACATTGAAAGCTTTTACTTATACTGAAACTAGGAATTCATGCTTTACTTTTGTCTTTTGGCTTCCAGGTTTCAGACATCAACCCGTTGCACGGTATCAGAACTGCAGTTAAACGAAAACCTCACAAGTGGAATCACGCTTGGATTCCATCTGAATGCATCTCTTTTACAGATGCACTGACTGCGTAATAAACCTCTTCTCTAACCTTTTAAAAGTCTCTTTTCCATTTAGTTAAATGCGTTTTCTCAAGCAATTGTGTTCTCTTTCTACATATGAAAATCCAGGCACACAATATCAGCAGCACGAGCAGCCTTTCTGGATCATCACTTGGGGTCTTTATCTCCTGGGAAACTCGCTGATTTCGTCATCTTGTCAACAAATTCATGGGACGAGTTCTCAAAAGACAGTAGTTCTGTTTCGGTTTTGGCAACGTATGTAGGTGGAAAGCAAATGTATCCATAAATGAGAAAATATGTGTCTAATTAATATATCCAGATTTGTAAACTAAGGTTTCTGATAATAGTTATGTTAGTTTAGGAGTTGTGAATGTACATCTGTATGGCACATTCTTTTAAAACCGTGAAGTTTGGATCAAAATCCTAGTTTCCATGGATTCGGAGGCAGCCTTTAGATCCTTTATTCCTGCACAAGTTAAGATTTGAACTAATGATCTTTCAGGTTTTTTAATTGGGTACTGCCAATAGAACTTGCTCGTCTTCATGTAGGTATGACATTTGGCTTATCAATTACATAATCGACTTATAAAGTCATTCTCAGTTCACAATTTCAGAAATGTTAAAAATGTCAAATAAAAAATTAATAAGTGTCGGCCAAAAGACAAGAATAAAGTAAGGTTTGTAAGGGACCACGCAGGAGACATGGGCGCGGAAACCAGCCAATGAGATGTGAAGCTGTACTAAGTACGTGGCTCTCTGGTTCCAGCCGGCAACTCGGTTTGGTTCCACCACGTGGCACTTAATGCTAAGGAGATCGAGCCCCACGTGTTGCTTTTTCATCTGATTGGGTCGACCTCTTCCGGTCCTAATTCAACTCATCATGTTCCTCCACGTTATTAAATATTAGATCACTTTTTTTGTTTATCACGCGAGAACCTACGCGTACCATTTGGTCCTCAATGTAAAAGACATAACAATTAAGGTGAATTATTAAAATAGTTTAAAAAATTAGTTAATTACGATTCGAAGAGAATGAAATCACAAATTTAATTTTTATGACTAAATAAGATAGTTTTATAATTATTTCATTCAATATAGGTTTCAAAATTACCTTTTGTAGGTTTATGAGTCTAGTAATATAGGTTTCAAAATTCTCTTTTGGAGGTTTACTTTCTCATGTATTGTAGGTTTAATTTTAAAGAATGTGTTTTGTAGGTTTTTGTAACAGTTTTTGTAGTTGAATTTCGACAAGCCATTTCTCCTTCTAGGTAGTTTAATTTCGAAGCATTGTAGATTTATAGTTCTTGTTTTTAAGTTTATGTGTTATTCTTTGTAGATTTATGGAAAATTTGGATTCACGTTTTCGCCTTGTAAATTTGTATCTCATACGTTTTCGATTTAGTTCATCATTCTTTATAGGTTTTCGTAGTCTTCATTGTACGTTTGGGTAGTCTTCATTGTAGGTTTATTTTGAGTTGGTATGATTGTTTGTTGTAGGTTTATACGTAACAAACATTATAGGTTTAATTAATCTCGAATCACTAGATTTGTCTCCTTCTGTAGGTTTTGTTTTTACCTACGTAGATTTACGGTATAGTTTTGTAGGTTTTTGTCGTCTCCTTTGTAGATTTATATTGAGTTGGTATCATCGTTTGTTGTAGGTTTATACGTAACGCATTGTAGGTTTTTAACCTCAAATCACTAGATTTTTCTCCTCTCATAGATTTTAATTTCAGCTTTGTAGATTTACGATTTTGGTTTTGTAGGTTTTTGTCGTCTTTCTTATAGGTATGTGTTGGAGTCCTTGTAGGTTTGTGCCGAAATTAGGGGCCATGTCTTGTAGGTTTGTCTCCAGGGTGGAGCCGATTTAGTTAATCAAGCTTTGTAGGTTTTTGTTTTTTTCGTGGTAGGTTTACTTTCTGTTGTCAGCAACATTTTATGTAAGTTTATAACTAACGCATTATAGGTTTGTTTCACTTCATATCACAAGATTAGCCTTCTTTTGTAGGTTTGGAAAATCAGTTATATGGATTTGTATGGTAAGTTATGTGGGTTCTTAAGGTCAATTTTGTAGGCCTTATATGTATGTTGTTAAGGTCAGTTATTTAGGTTTATGGTTTATCCTGCTTTGTAGCTTTTTTCGTTTGATGTAGGTTTATCTTTTGTAGGTTTGTTGTTAGTGTTTTGTAGGTTTATCACTTACAAACATCATTCTATGTAGGTTTTTCTTTCAGGTATTGTAGATTTTAGTATTTTTTTCTATGATGTAGGTTTATCTTTGCAAGATATCGTTCTTCATTGTAGGTTTATCTCTCATTCCTTGTAGGTGTATTATTTCTCTTGCTTTGTAGTTTTTTTTTTGTTTGATGTAAATTTATCTTTTGTAGGTTTGTTGTTAGTGTTTTGTAGGTTTATCGCTGAAAAAATCAATTCTATGTTGTAGGTTTTTCTTTCAGGTATTGTAGGTTTTAGGTTTTTTTCCTATGATGTAGGTTTATCTTTACAAGATATTGTTCTTCATTGTAGGTTTATCTATCATTCCTTGTATGTATATGATTTCTCTGCTTTGTAGGTTTGTTTCGTTTGATGTATGTTTATCGTTTATAGGTTTATCACTATAAAATATTCTTCTATGTTGTAGGTTTTCCTTTCAAGTATTGTAAGTTTTAGTACTTTTTTGTTTTGTCTTACAGATCATGTAATATAGGTTAAATTTGACTATATTCAGTGTTTGCGCATTGCAGATATTTAACACCGTGTAAGTTTACTTTTGGGGCTTAAACAACAAGTTTATTTTTCTTCTTTGTAGGTTTATAATTTTTATTTTATAGGTTTGTTGTTGATATACACGCATTTTAACATATTTTAGGAACCATTTCTAGTTCACTTTTCATACATATATGTTGCATTTACATCTTATTCGCGCCACATATAGGTGTTACGCGCATGTTACATTTGCATAGCATACGCATTGCATTTGGGGTTATTTTCAGGAAATGAGACTCGGACCGTCACTCAGCGGTAACTACCCCAGTGGGACTCGGACCGTCACTCAGCGGTAACTACCCCAGTGAGACTCGGACTGTCACTCAGCGGTAACTACCCCAGTGGGACTCGGACCGTCACTCAGCGGTAACTTCCCCAGTGGGACTTCACCTTTGACGTGCCAAGTCAACTTCACCTTTGACGTGCCAAGTCAATTTTACTCCTGACGGGCCAAGCCAACTACGCCTAAGACGGTCCAATGACTCGACTCGGCCCATGAAGTCGAGTCAACTATCTTTCTTAACTTTTCCTTTTTTACTTTTTAGGTAAAACGGGGGAACGAGTATAAATACCCCCGTAAGGTTACAATGAAAAGACGCTTGAACACAGTTTTCAGAACCCTCCGAGTTTTTCATTGTTGTAATCTCAGAACAAGAACTCCACTTTCGTTTTATGATCTTTTGAATTTAGTTTCAGTTTGTTTTTACTCTCAGTTCTATTTCTGAATTTTATTATTATGTCTTCCACCTTTAGTGTTATCTTGATTGTCTTACCTATGAAGTCTGAGTAGTTAATTTAGGGTTCCTGAGGGAACGGACGAGATCAGCGTGGACCTTAAAGTCATCTAAGTCACTTAAGAGTAGAATAATATCATCTCTTTTGTTTCGGTGTTGTTAATGCTTGTTCCTTTCTGATCAATTGAAACATGATTTTAGACGTTTAACTCCCGACGGGTGCGTTGAACCGTCTGACTTAACCGTTTCAAAGATCTACATTCTTAGCCTAAGGGATTAGTTGTCTAAGGTGTTTATTAGGCTCGTTTAAACTGTTGTTTCATGCTAGCTAGGTTGTTAAACGCTTATGATGATAAGGTCTGTTGATAGCTTCGCTAAGGCTGTTTTCCACGAGAGTGGACTCAGTAGTTATGAGTTTATTGCCTAGAGATCTTCTATGTGTGAGTTTGTTAAGCGATCTAGTGACTTTAAGTGAAACGTTGATCCGTGATCTCCGCCCCTTAAGAAACCCTTTCTCTTATTCATTGTTTACACTTGACATTGCTCTTTACTGCACTTTGTTACACTATTTGCTCTTTACTGCACTTTGTTACACTATTTGCTCTTGACTGCACTTTGTTACACTATTTGTTCTTTACTGCACTTTGTTACACTATTTGTTCTTTACTGCACTTTGTCACGCTGTGTGCTCTTACTGAACTTTGTTCTGCTGTTTACTTTTCACTTTTGCTTTCGGTTCCCGTTGTCTAAATTGCTCACTTAGGTCGATAGATAACAAACCACTGAATTAACACGGCTTGAATTAGAGTACTCTATCACATTTTAATTGCTAGTTACACTCCCACTTGGATTGACACATATTGTACTACATCGACATTAGTATAATAGGATTTGAAAAACATTGAAAAATCTTGTTATCAAATTGGCGCCGTTGCCGGCTGGGTTTTTGTTAGCTACATTTAGAATTTTAGACTTTCTGAGATCAAGTTCTTTTTACCCCACGTTACTCACCCACTTCTGGTTCTGTCTCAGGTGAATTTGCAATTCTGCTATTCAACTCGACCAACCACTCGAGTTGAGGTCACCTGTTGCATGCATACACGTTCTAAAGGCAGTCAGAACCTTCTCAGTTTTAAAGACAGTATCGACAGACTCCCACGTCAGTTGAAAAAGTAGAGAAACTGTACCAACTCCGATCTAGACAACATCATGTCAATGGATCACCCAACCGGATCAAACACACAGCATCTCCCCCAAGATATACCTGCAATGGGACCTCACCAGAGGAGGCCTCGAACGATTGGGGCTGGTGATGCACCTAGCACACACACACTGCGACATGGGATTGTACCTCCTGCTATACCTAACAACAATTTTGAAATTAAAAGTGGTACAATTGCCATGATTCAGAACAACAAGTTTCACGGGCTATCAGCTGAGGATCCTCTTGACCATCTAAATGAATTTGAAAGACTTTGTGACATGGTTAAAATCAATGGCGTCAGTGAGGATGCCTTGAAACTTCGGTTGTTTCCGTTTTCATTGGGAGACAAAGCACGCCTCTGGGAAAAACACATACCTACAGGCACAATCACTTCATGGGATGAGTGTAAGCGAGCTTTTCTAACAAAGTACTTCTCCACGTCAAGGACTGCAAAACTCCGCAATGAAATTTCTAGCTTTGTACAAAAGAACGGCGAATCATTTTCTGAAGCTTGGGAGCGGTTCAAAACTTACCAGTCTCAATGCCCTCATCATGGTTTTACCGCAGAGTCTCTACTTAGCACACTCTACCGTGGCGTTCATCCTAAGATACGTATGCTCCTTGACACAGCAAGCAACGGGAATTTTTCCAACAAGGATGTTGAAGACGGTTGGGAGCTAGTAGAGAATTTAGCTCAAGCAAATGGTCAATACAACGAAGAATACGACAGAACTGTACGAGGTACGGTACACTCAGACCCCGTAAGCAGAAAAGAAATCAACACACTGAATGCAAAACTGGATAAATTGCTAGCAGTACATCAGAAACCAGTCAACCAGGTATGTCAAGAAGAACTCGAGTATGAGGAGGATGAACAGATTGAAGAACTCAGCTATGTTCAGAACCAGGGCAATGGATACAAGCCATACAACACCTACAAACAGAATCCTAACCTCTCTTACAGAAGCACCAACGTTGCTAACCCACATGACCAAATCTACCCACCCGAGCAACAACACAACCAACCCAAACCATTCCACCCTAAGCAGCAGTACCCCCAAAGCTATCAACCAAGTAAGCCGGCTCCGCCAGGATATGAACCTCCAGCTCAAACTGTTCCTCAACAGACCCCAGAAGTCATGGATATTTTGCAACAAATACTAAAAGGACAGACATCAACTGCAACAGAACTCACCAAGAAAATCGCTGAAGTACACTCCAAAATTGATGCATCACATCATGACCTCAATTGTAAGTTCGAAACACTAAACTCACGGCTAAAGTTTGTCGAGAATCAACAAGCCTCTTCTTCAATTATGAAAACAAGCGGCCAACTCCCAGGAAAAGCAGTTCAGAATCCGAAAGATACTGAGGACAGTATGGATCAAGAAGAGGAGGATGACCTTATCAGCGATAAGGCTGAAAAGTCCTTACCAAAAACCCAACTCGACTTCCCAGTGCCAGTTAACCACAACCGAGTGAAACAAAATTCACCACATTCAGCGGAAAACGTCACTCCTGAATTCCAACTCGAGCCAAATACTCAAGCGACACCATCTGAAGCTCAAAAGCAGCCAGCACCACAAGAAACAGTTAAACCGTTTGTTCCCCCTCCTTACAAACCACAGTTGCCTTTCCCACAGAGATTCAAAAAGGAAGTCGCTGAGAAGTACAAAGCACTCTTTGACAGGCAAATTCAAGGCATTGAGCTCAAAGTCCCATTATTAGATGCATTTATGTTGATGCCACCTTAACAGAAATTTCTTAAAGATGCAATTAAGGAAAAAAATGAAAGAGGTCGAAGGTATGGTCGTGCTCACTCACGAAATCAGTGCCATCATTCAAAGAAAAGCAATACCAAAGAAGCTAGGTGATCCTGGAACCTTCACCATTCCTTGCTCACTGGGACCCTTATCCTTCAGCAAGTGCCTATGTGATCTTGGAGCATCAATAAGCCTCATGCCACTTTCTGTTGCAAGGAGATTGGGTTTCGATAACTACAAATCTTGCAAGATTTCGTTGGTTCTAGCGGACAGGTCAGTACGAATCCCTCACGGCATCTTAGAAGATCTTCCTGTGAGGGTAGGAGGAGTCCAGATACCAACTGATTTCGTTGTTTTAGACATGGATGAGGAACCCAAGGACCTGTTACTCTTTGGAAGACCGTTCTTGGCTACTGCTGGAGCAGTCATTGACGTTCAGAAAGGAGAAATCCAACTTAACCTCGGACAAGACTTCATAATGAAGTTCAACATCAATGATGCAATGAAAAAACCAACCATAGAAGGTCAAATGTTCTCAGTTCAGGAAATGGATGCTTTGGTTGATGAGTTATTAGAGGAATTGGCTACAGATGACCACCTACAGGTTGCATTGACTAAGTCAGATACGGATGGATATTTGAGCATGGAATCTGAATGTTATAGGAAACTTCTTGACGTTCACAGTCCAGTAAAGAATGATGTGGTGATTGAAGAATTGGTCGCACCGACTGCTAAAATTAAACCAGTACACCAAAATTTGACAGTAACTGCGTCAGACTTGAGTTCTGGACTCGAGTTGAATTCACTCCAGTGCACCACATCAACTGTTGCTGACGAGTGGTCTGAGCTGAAGGCTCCAAAAGTGGAACTGAAACCGCTTCCATCAGGACTGAGGTACGCTTTCTTATGTTCTAATTGCACTTACCCTGTCATTGTGAATGATTCTTTGAGTAGTGATGAGTTGAGCATGCTGTTAAATGAATTAAAAAGATTTAGGAGTGCACTAGGTTATTCTCTAGCTAACATTAGAGGCATATCACCAAATCTTTGCACTCATAGGATTCATCTTGAAAACGAATCACATTCAAGCATTGAGCACCAAAGAAGGTTAAATCCAAATCTAAAAGAAGTGGTCAAAAAGGAAATTCTTAAGTTACTGGATGCTGATATTATATATCCAATTTCTGATAGTAAGTGGGTTTCACCTGTTCATTGCGTCCCTAAAAAAGGAGGAATCACTGTGGTTAAAAATGAAAAAAATGAACTAATTCCCACTAGAACTATAACGGGTCATAGGATGTGCATTGATTATAGGAAGCTAAATTCATCATCTAGGAAAGATCACTTCCCACTTCCATTCATTGATCAAATGGTAGAACGGTTAGCTAATCACAAATACTACTGCTTCTTAGATGGATATAGTGGATTCTTTCAAATCCCTATACATCCTGATGACCAAGAAAAAACCACTTTCACTTGCCCCTATGGAACATTTGCATATAGAAGAATGCCATTTGGTTTGTGTAATGCACCTGCTACGTTCCAACACTGCATGACTTCTATTTTTACAGATCTGATTGAGGAGATGGTTGAAGTTTTCATGGACGATTTCTCTGTTGTTTGTCAAATCTGTGCAGGGTACTTAATAGGTGTGTCGAAACAAATCTGGTGCTGAACTGGGAGAAGTGTAATTTCATGGTTAGGGAAGGTATTGTTCTGGGACACAAGATATCAGAAAAGGGTATTGAAGTTGATAAAGCCAAAATTGAGGTAATGGTTCAGCTGCAACCCCCTAAGACAGTAAAAGATGTCAGAAGTTTCCTGGGACATGCTGGATTCTACAGAAGATTCATCAAGGATTTCTCAAAAATAACAAGACCACTGACACGCTTGCTATGTAAGGAAGTCGAGTTCGACTTTAACTCAGACTGCCATGAGGCGTTTTTAAAAATCAAAAAAGCTTTGGTGTCTTCCCCAATAGTCCAATCTCCAGACTGGACTATACCGTTCGAGATTATGTGTGATGCAAGTGATTATGCAGTGGGAGCAGTCCTAGGTCAGAGGAAGGACAAGAAGATGAATGTTATCTATTACGCCAGAAGGACACTTGACGACGCTCAAGTCAAGTACGCAACCACTGAAAAAGAACTCCTAGCTGTGGTCTTTGCTTTTGAGAAATTCAGGTCTTACCTTGTTAATTCCAAGGTAATTGTGCACACAGATCACGCATCATTGAAGTACCTGATGAAAAAGAAGGACGCTAAGCCAAGGTTACTGAGGTGGATACTGCTACTGCAAGAGTTTGACATAGAAGTAGTGGACAAACCTGGAGTGGAGAACGGAGTAGCCGACCACCTATCACGGATGATGATAGAAGACTTGATCCCAATAGATGACTCTATGCCGGAAGAGCAACTTATGACGTTCAAGGGAGTGACCACTCGAGTGGAACCTAACTCGGACGTCAAACTCGAGTCGCCACCACACCTCTGCAACCTGAAAGTGTTAGAAAATTGTCACCAGATCAGCGGTAAGCTCGCTGGAGCCACACTACCTTGGTATGCAGATTTGGTAAATTACCTGGTTGTTGGTGAAGTGCCAAAAAGTATGGACTTCTATGAGAGAAAGAAATTTTTCAGAGATGTGAATCACTATTTTTGGGACGAGCCATATCTATACAAAAAAGGGTCTGATGGGTTATTTAGAAGATGTATTGCAGAAGAAGAGGTTCAGGGAATCCTTGAGCACTGTCATGGTTCAACGTACGGTGGTCATTTTGCCACATTCAAGACAGTTCAAAAAATTCTCCAATCAGGTTTATGGTGGCCGACTATGTTCAGAGACGCTCAATCATTTATCTCTAAGTGTGATTCGTGTCAAAGAATGGGCAACATCAATAAGAGAAATGAGATGCCACAGAATCCAATATTGGAGATTGAAGTTTTTGAGTGTTGGGGCATTGATTTTATGGGGCCATTTAACCCTCCATCACACGGAAACAGTTATATTCTGGTAGCAGTTGACTACGTTTCCAAGTGGGTAGAGGCGATTGCATGCCCAACAAACGACTCTAAAGTAGTGCTGAAACTTTCCAAGGTATGGGATTCCAAGAGTCGTAATAAGTGACGGTGGTACTCACTTTATTAACAAGGTGTTCGAGAGTTTATTGAAAAAACATGGGGTCAAGCACAAGGTAGCAACTCCGTATCACCCTCAAACAAGCGGACAGGTGGAGATATCAAACAAACAGATAAAAGCTATCCTAGCAAGAGTAGTGGGAGTGTCAAAACGAGACTGGGCAGTCAAGTTGGATGATACACTGTGGGCGTACAGAACAGCATTCAAAACTCCAATTGGTAGGACACCATTTCAGTTACTCTATGGGAAGTCATGCCACTTACCGGTTGAAGTGGAATACAAGGCACTGTGGGCGACTAAATTCTTAAATTTTGACCTCAAGAACGCTCAAGAGAAAAGACTTATGGATTTGCATGAGTTAGAGGAGGCCAGACTTGAAGCCTACGAAAGTTCAAAAATTTACAAGGAAAGGACTAAGGCATTTCACGACAAGAAGATCGCACCCAAGCAGATCACTGCTGGTGGTCAAGTATTACTATTCAATTCGAGACTTAAATTGTTCCCTGGAAAACTGAAGTCGAGATGGTCTGGTCCGTTCAGAGTCAAAACAATTCTACCATATGGAGTTGTAACTCTAATAAACAAAGAGGATAAAGATTTCACAGTGAACGGCGAGAGAGTTAAGCCCTACTTGACCAACGAAACCAAACCCGAGGTAACTTCCGTTCTTCTCGATGAAGCACCTCGTCTCTAATGAGGGTGGAGAGTCAAGCTCGTGACTTTAAACAAGCGCACTTGGGAGGCAATCCCATGAACTCCTTTGTAAATATTTTAGATTATGCTTTGACAAAAAAAAATTTCTTTTTCCCAGGAGTCATGCGATCTGCACCACAGCACGGTCACCACGCAGCAGCAAAGCAGACTCGAAAAAAAAAAAAAAAAAAAATGGAAAAGGATGAAGAGACATCACCTTGTCTCTTTACTATTCTCTCCACGTTTCCTTGTCTCCCCACGCCAAACACCACTTCACTCTTTCCCTCAATAAATTCACACACCTTCACTTAATCATCTTCATCACTTCACTTACTCTTCTCACTTATTCTCCATTTTTTTTTTTAGGAACACACTCCTGCCGCAGTCCGTCCAACCTCCAGTCCGAGTTCGAGTGCCACTCGAAGCCCGCAGTCGAGTCCCGCTCTGTCCGCGTCAGTGCCGCACTCGACCGCACACACTCGAGTCCCGCTCTCGAGTCCCGAGTCTGCACGCGCCGCACCCGCCCCGTCCGAGTCTGCGTCTATGCCACAGTCGAGTCCCGCTTCGTCCGCGTCCGTGCAGCAGTCGAGTCCCGCGCAGCTCCCGCAGTCGGGTCCCGCTCCGTCCGCGTCCGTGCCGCACTCAACCGCACACACTCGAGTCCCGCTCTCGAGTCCCGAGTCTGCACGCGCCGCACCCGCCCCGTCCGAGTCCGCGTCCTAGTCCGCACGCGCCGCTCCCGCAGTCGAGTCCCGTACGCACGCACCACCGCACTCGAGTGCCGCTCCACACGCACCACCGCACTCGAGTCCCGCTCCGCACGCACCGCTCCCCGCCCTCGAGTCCCGTCCGCAAGCTCACCCCACTCGAGTCCGCACGCGCCGCTTCCGCTGTCGAGTCCCGTACGCACGCACCACCGCACTCGAGTGCCGCTCCTCACGCACCACCGCACTCGAGTCCCGCTCCGCACGCACCGCTCCCCGCCCTCGAGTCCCGTCCGCAAGCTCACCCCACTCGAGTCCGCACGCGCCGCTTCCGCTGTCGAGTCCCGTACGCGCGCACCACCGCACTCGAGTGCCGCTCCTCACGCACCACCGCACTCGAGTCCCGCTCCGCACGCGTTGCTCCCGCCCTCGAGTCCCGTCCGCAAGCTCACCCAACTCGAGTCCGCAAGTCACGCGCCGCTCCCGCCGCACCAGCAACTCCCACTCGAGTTCCGCGCAAGTCACACGCCGCTTCCGCCGCACCAGCAACTCCCATTCGAGTCCCGCACAAATCACGAGCAGTTCCCGCACCAGTTCTGTCCGAGTGCCGCACCCGCACCCGCCCCGTCCGAATCCGCAGTCCGCACTCAAGTCCCGTCCGCACGCGCCTCACCATCCCACACAGCAGCTTCACCGCAGGGTCAACCTAGTCACAATGAGGAGATGCAGCGGTTCCTCGTCAAGAAAACGGACAACACGTTCAACGGGAGAAGAATTACCATTCTACGTTGAAGAAGACAACTCAGCCTCAGATCTAATGCAAAGGCGAGAAGAGATCCGCAGCGGCAAGGCCGTTTATCTTGAGCCAGAGAGCGATGACATGCTCGACAATAACCAGAGCATGATTGAGGGAGACGATGGAGGAGACGACTTTGACTGCGACGGAGAACGGCGAAAAGTAGGGTATAAAGACGCGATCAACGCCTTTAGACAAATGCGAGTTCTAGGTACAAGATACGTACATCGACCCACGATAGTCAAGCTCGGGATTGCCAAAGACGTCGATTTTCTACTACATTCAAGTGGTCTAACACAGTACGTGTCCAATTCTCGAGAATCATATCCAAAGGAGACAATTCAATTCTTGGCATCAGTCACGTTGCGCGAATACTCCAGCAAGCACGACAGGTTGAAGCGAACAGGTGGATTTGGTGAACTCACATTCGAAGTCAACAACATCAAGAGTTCATTCACAGCGACACAATTCGAAGAGCTCTTTGAACTTCCTCCTTGCGACGGGCTTGACACTTAATTCAACAGAGAAGAGTTGGATCACTTGTGGCTCGTGATGGCAGGTCCGACTTCATATAATCCCTCTGACAGTAAGTGTACGAGCATAAGAAATCCGGCGATTCGTTACTACCACAGAGTCATCGCCAACACTTGCTTCGCCAGAAACGAATGAGGATATGTACGGGTAACTGAATTGGAGATGATTGACCACGCTCTGGTCCAAGTTCTCAACAACGCTGGAGATTACGGAATGGTATTCATAGGGGAAGAAAAAGGAGTCGGATTCACTAAAGTGTTAATGAAGCATCTGACCACCTACCGCGGATGGGCATCTAGATTAACAACCAAAAGTAAGGGAATCATTCGAATTGGCGGGATAGTGAGAGAATAGATCCACAAGAGCAGAGAAGTGTCACCTGAGCAGACAGACAAAGTGCCAGAATGTTTTTATTTTGAAGAGTACGCACACCCTCGGATGACCAAAGTAGTGGCAGCAGCTCACAAAAACATTAGTCTTCTGCAACGATTCTGTAAATGGACTTCTAAAAAGGTGACAACGTTGGAAGAGCAGTTCAGAGATTTCAAAATAAGCTCCACTTCTCACCCCACAGGGGACTCGATTCCTCCAGAAGTCAGAGAACGAAACTCCATACCTCGCCGACGCTCCACGTCAACCGCACGGAAAGTCAGAGAGCATTCCACATCGGAGCAACCGCGACGTGCATCCTCATACACAAAGCGACCAATGCATTCTCAACTGCGCCAACAGTTGACCTTCCCTTTGAGTAGTACAACTACGCCACGGAGAGCATCCCAGAATTACATCTAGAGTCGAGTCCTGAACAACCACTTCAGAGGAAACAAACCCGCCGCCGAAGAAGATCAAGGACCACACCACCGCCACAGGAGTCCCAACAACAAGATTTCCAGCAGCAACAACACCACCCAGAGGCGTTCCATCCCAACACCTTCCAACCACAAATGGATGCTAACTTTTTGGACCCAATCGGATCTACTGCAAACTTCTTCACCTTCAATACCCCGCCGGAGCAGCAGCAGGAACCACAACCCCATGACACCAGCCTCGACGACGACTCTACTGGATGGAAACTCTACTGGTGAGGTAAACGACCCCAACTCTCCTTGTACATACATTTATATCAATTACTCTAGGATTTTCCTTCCGACTTTGATTACACATGGGACTGTGTGGTTTAAGTTTGGGGGAAAGTCCTAATTCTTATTAACATGTTTTCTGTGTTTCTTAGTTTGAATTCTCCACATAAATCATGCATCTCACGTAAGGCATAAAAAATCCATAAAAATTTGAAAAATTTCTGAAAATACATCATTCAAAAACAGAGTGCTCATGTAGCTGCACTTCATTCATATAGGATTGAGTCTAGAGTTTTGGGAACCATCTTGCTAATGATAGACATTCTTGCTAGGTTGATTGGCTAGTAACCATAGTGAACTCTTGGACCTGCGTTTTTCTTCCCTTTCGAAACCTAATTGGTAGATCATTCGCCTTTGAAACCTTTGCTTATGTTGTGTCTCAAAAGGACCTGGTTTGTTTCCTCTTAAATTGAATTTAACTTTTCCAAATTAGTGGCTTGAGATACATAGAGTTTGACCCTTCCTTGAGCTTAGCCTGTCAATTAGAAACATTAAAACGAAAAATAACTCAGCTCACTTTATGAGGTCTAAGGTGAACGGGGACTGTGCGTAAACTCGTACTTTCTTGTGTTCATTGATAAAACCAATATGATATTGCCTAAGGTGAACGAGGACTGTGCGTAAACCCGTAATTTTTCGTGTTCACTGAGAAAGCTAAGATATTGACGCCTAAGGTGAATCAGGGTCGTGCGTAAACCCGTACTTCCTTGCATTCACTGATAAAGCTGGAGTAAAAATCATGAGTGTGAGCAAAAACTGAACGTAAAAAGATGAATGATAAATGTGTTGAAGCAATTAAATTTTGGTAAAGCTCTTGGAAGTTGCATCAATATGACTATGATCAATAACCCCTCTCGAGGCTTGCACCTTTGGAAATAGGAATCAAACTTGTGTTTCTTAAGAGTCCATCTAAGCACTAGGGATATTTGGTTAGGATGCTAAGCCTTGACGAGAGTAGATTGTGTTTTTACAATGGAATAAGGGTTCACTTGTGGATTACAGTTTGTTGGCCTGGTAGGTTGTTTGTTTGAAGCGAGATGTTCCCTTTGTCAGCAACCTCTCTTCCATCTTAACTCTACGCGTTTGCTTGAGGGCAAGCAAAATTTAAGTTTGGGGGAGTTGATATACACGCATTTTAACATATTTTAGGAACCATTTCTAGTTCACTTTTCATACATATATGTTGCATTTACATCTTATTCGCGTCACATATAGGTGTTACGCGCATGTTACATTTGCATAGCATACACATTGCATTTAATGTTATTTTCAGGAAATGGGACTCGGACCGTCGCTCAGCGGTAACTACCCCAGTGGGACTCGGACCGTCACTCAGCGGTAACTACCCCAGTGAGACTCGGACTGTCACTCAGCGGTAACTACCCCAGTGGGACTCGGACCGTCACTCAGCGGTAACTTCCCCAGTGGGACTTCACCTTTGACGTGCCAAGTCAACTTCACCTTTGACGTGCCAAGTCAATTTTACTCCTGACGGGCCAAGCCAACTACGCCTAAGACGGTCCAATGACTCGACTCGGCCCATGAAGTCGAGTCAACTATCTTTCTTAACTTTTCCTTTTTTACTTTTTAGGTAAAACGGGGGAACGAGTATAAATACCCCCGTAAGGTTACAAAGAAAAGACGCTTGAACACAGTTTTCAGAACCCTCCGAGTTTTTCATTGTTGTAATCTCAGAACAAGAACTCCACTTTCGTTTTATGATCTTTTGAATTTAGTTTCAGTTTGTTTTTACTCTCAGTTCTATTTCTGAATTTTATTATTATGTCTTCCACCTTTAGTGTTATTTTGATTGTCTTACCTATGAAGTCTGAGTAGTTAATTTAGGGTTCCTGAGGGAACGGACGAGATCAGCGTGGACCTTAAAGTCATCTAAGTCACTTAAGAGTAGAATAATATCATCTCTTTTGTTTCGGTGTTGTTAATGCTTGTTCCTTTCTGATCAATTGAAACATGATTTTAGACGTTTAACTCCCGACGGGTGCGTTGAAGCGTCTGACTTAACCGTTTCAAAGATCTACATTCTTAGCCTAAGGGATTAGTTGTCTAAGGTGTTTATTAGGCTCGTTTAAACTGTTGTTTCATGCTAGCTAGGTTGTTAAACGCTTATGATGATAAGGTCTGTTGATAGCTTCGCTAAGGCTGTTTACCACGAGAGTGGACTCAGTAGTTATGAGTTTATTGCCTAGAGATCTTCTCTG
>JAKUCM010003534.1:0-32724 GCA_023374145.1 Lepidium sativum
TAAGAACACAGGTCAGCGAGTTGACTCATCAGGCTTAGAAAGAATCGTAGAAGAAAACGCCAAGACGAAGCAATTGTTTCCAGCTACAGAGAGCAGCTGAGACTAGACGAAGAAGAAGAAGAAGAAGCTGAGGATTGGGGATTTTCATTTTTTGTCATGGAAGGTTTGTGCTTTCTTCATTGCTCCTTTCAGATTCTTCTTCTTCTTCTTCTTCTCTCCGTTTAAGTAAACCCTAGATTTTCTCAATTTTTCTCTCGGTTTGTTTTGAATTTGATTCTTAAGAACTTGATTTTACACTATTTATTAATTTGTACTTGTGGGTTGTCTTCCAATCAGCATTATCTTCTCGAGATTGTCCCTGCCCTAAATCTGATACGATGGTGATTGAGTTTAGAATGAGACCCAGTGAATGGAGAAAATTTATTGGGTGAAATGAATTTGTATGAGTTTTAGTTACTTGAAATTACTGCCACTAACTTCAATTTGGAAGCTTGATTGTTCGTTCTCACTGATTTCTTGTTGTTCGATCTGAGACTGAAGTAGCTTTCTCTAGAAACAGTCATGCTAATGAAATGACAGATTTTCAAATGAATGACCATAGTTTTAAAGTAATTTTGTTCTTACAGGTAAATCTCCAGACCTGGAATCCATCGGGTCTGGTACAACTACAAAGAGGTCAAGTGTTTCATCAGCAAGTCGATCACGTATCCGCAGAGATTTCCTTAGCAGATTTACAGACAGTGAACATTTCACTGAAAAGCTTGAAGATTGGTTTGCTTTAACAGTGGAGAACTCTGGGAGCAATGGGCCGATCTTTGAGGTTCCTTTTGAGTTGGTTGAGCTTCAAAAGTTTGACTATGCATTGGAAGGGATTTCTTTTCAGCAGCTTACACGAATGCCAAACGCTGTTTATGCGTCAACATCTAGTGCTGTGGAGGCAAAGGCTTTTTTAGCTATAGAGGATTTTCTACACGCAACTGTAAAGAGTTTATGGGAGGCATTTTGGAGTCAGGATGAGCCAGTTCCTTTCTCTGTTGGATGTTTATATAACCAAAATTTAAAGTTTTATCAGGCTGAGAAAGCTTTAGCTATTGGAAGCTTGAAGGACTTTCTGCCACAGGTATTTTGCTTAAAAATCCTCGACATCCCCACGGAAAATGGGATCACATTCTTGAATTGGCTCTTTTAAGGCCTGACATAGCAAGCTTTGCACAGGACAGTGATCATCCGCCTTCTCTACCTGTTCTAGCTGACGCTCTTTTCTATGCCCTTCGCATACTCATTGCAAGGAGTGTGAGCCGTTTAGATGTCTCTCAAAGCTCAAATTGTGTCTTCATTCTTCTTGTTGATTCGCAATATGGAGGTGTTGTAAAAGTTGAAGGGGATGTAAATAAATTGGATTATGACGTGAACAGTGTTTATGACTGCGCAGCGGACCTGGATAAAGAAGCATTCGAAGATATCAGTGTCACCGATTGACAGAATATGGAACAAGCTGGGAAATGCCAACTGGGGAGACATTGGTGCTTTGCAAGTAGTATTGCCACTTACCACAGTATAATGCAGTACTTTGGGCCACCCGGGCATTCCATTGAAGACTTAGCTGCTGATCATAGTTCTCGGCTCCACTCAAGACGACAGGAGAGGCAGTTGGGAGATACTGATCTCAATGAAAATGGTGTATTTAGGTTCCAGCATAGAACTATGTCTCCTGAAATTGTCGAAGTTCAAGAAGAATCAACCAAAATTGAGCCTGAATCGTCAATGAAACTGGAAGTTGGATCGGTTCTGTGGTTGGAGGATTCGAACTACCAAAAAGGCTATCAGATTAACGAAGTATTGACTAATGGTACACTCCCCTATCATATCGCATCACCAATAGATGACGCAGGGAAGTCCTGTATTTCTGTATGTTGGTTCTCCTCCTTCACAGCTTGAGCCAGCTTGGAAGACATGAACTTGTGGTATCAGGTCCAAAGGCAAACGAAAATATTAAGTATTATGAAACAGAGAGGACTGTCTAGCAAATACTTGCCGCAGCTCCATGGCTCTGGTCGGATCATTCACCCAGGCCAATGTCAAAACCAAGTTCAGGTGGACGATGTGATCATCCTTGGTGCGGAACTCCCATTCTTGTGACCACTCCAGTTGGCGAGACAGTAGCGGATTTGGTAAACGAGGGGCGGTTTGGCCCAGAAGAAGCTATTCGATGTTGCCATGATTGCTTATCTGCACTTTCTTCCTCCTCTTCAGCTGGAATTCGTCACGGTGACATCCGCCCAGAAAATGTAGTCTATGTTACTTCCGGTGTAAGACATCCTTACTTTGTACTAATTGGTTGGGGTCATGCGGTGCTTGAAGATAGAGATCGACCCGCAATGAACCTTCACTTCTCCTCAACTTACGCACTCCAGGAAGGGAAACTCTGTGCTGCTTCAGATGCAGAGAGCTTGATCTACATGCTTTATTTCTGTTCTGGAGATTTCCCTGAGTTGGGATTCAGTTGAAGGAGCTCTTCAATGGAGAGAAACCTCTTGGTCCAAAAGATTGATTCAGCAGAAGCTAGGCGATGTCTCAACCATTTTAAAAGCGTTTTCTGACTATGTTGACAGTCTATGTGGGACACCATATCCATTAGATTACGATATTTGGTTAAGAAGATTGAAAAGGAATCTTCAGAAGATCACGGGAAAGAAATTGAAACTTCAGTCTAAGCTCTGATTCAAGAAGAACTTGGATCTTCTCCATCAATCTAGCCACCAGATAATGGATGTTTTTATATAAATATCCGATTCCTTTTGAACATTCTTTCAGGTGCTCTCCGCTTCACCTATCCAAGACTAGGAAACTTAACGATGAGACGTATCATTTGGTCTTGGCAAGTCTGAAAAAGTTTAGGACCTTGTTCTGTTCTTGTACAGGATCTTTGGAATTGATTAGATTCTGTGTTTCCCTTCGCTGTTTATGGTCTGTCTGTTCCCATTTTCTTGTCTTGAAAGTAATTCTCTCTCAATTTATTTATTGTAAAGGTGAGAGCTTTTGTTCCCATTTTAAGTTGTGCCAAGGCTTACGGGTTTTTCATTTTCTGTTTCTTCTTAACCTAAATCCAACATGGATTCTGTTTCTCGTACTCAGTATTGGTGACGCTTTCTCATTTTTTGGAAAATGCTTATTCTTTGTATCATATCGGTAACAGATGTTTACGCGAGTAGTTCTGCACTATCTTTTACACATTCTCCATTGCTTGAGATCCACGACACCTAAATGATTAGAAACTGTTTTGTTTAACCTTCTAACGCAAGAAACTCACATGACTACACGTAGTCTACACTTGATTCTTTTCCTACACGTTTTTTTTCTCTCAGTCGGAAAGTTTACTCGTTGAATACAAAAGCGTAAGGCTTTAGAATTGAAGAAAGTATAGTTTAAACAAGCAATTCAAGCATTTTTCAGAGTTCCTAAGATTCTGCAGTAGAGTTCTGTTCAGATCCATGGTTTTCTGTTTGTTAGCCTACCTCGATCTCACATCAATGCTCAAGTTTCTTGTCACAGTACTGGGTTCCTGAATCCCCGGGATGTACAAGGCGGTGTTGGTCTCACCTAAACCTTTTTTCTTGACAGTTTCTTCGATGTAGTTTATATTGTTGTCATACTCAAAAGCTTGGAGACGCAAACCTCCCTTACTGTTTTTGCAACCGCCAATTTCCATCTCCATATCATATTTATCTCCTCGAGGTCCAAAGGTTCTGTCTAGCTCAGATGCAATAGATCCTACCTCCACGTCAGGCTCCTCTGTAACCCAGTCTCTGAAGTTGATCATGGGAGGTGGAATTTTGGCAAAGAACAACTCAAATAGGTTACTGAAGAAACCCTTTGAGTAAGGGTTATCTTTCTTGTCATATCTATACCGGAAATTTTCGTAAGTAGTCTGCAAAATTTAGACATTTGAATTAGAACTGAACTAAAGAGAGCAGTAATAGTCGAACAAAGGTTAAGGAGCTTACCTGATTTGTGCAGATGAGGTAGAAGTGGAAAACAGTAAGCCCCCCGACAAACCAGACAACAACGAAGCAGTAGAGGATAAGAACAATAAATATGAAGTCGTCAGCGATGACCTTTAACCACAGATTGCCGTGTACTTGAAGGATACTGACCCATGAGAAGACAAAGACGTACAAGCAGAGGAGTGTTGAAGTTGATATAAAACAGATGAAGAAAGGATAGTTTCGCTGCAAAAATCGATGTTAAATGACAGATTATAAAACGTAAAAATGAAGTTTTGGAAGACTTACCAAAGCGATGCATTGGCCAACCCATGGACAGTGGTGATCAAACCTTTCGACACAGTTGTTACAAATGGAACAGTGAGAGGCACGCGGAGGACGGTAAAGCAAACATGTATCACAGAATTTAACTTTGACAGTGTAGCCATTCACCACTATATCCTTGGTTCGAGGTATCTTTGCATTACTGAGTTTGTTGTTTACCCACTCTGAGGACTCAGTGGTCATATCAAGTTCTTCTGCTTCAGGTGTTTCCTTATTCCTTGGGATGATTCCAGGGTCTCTCGATGATGTTAAGAAGAGAAATACGAAATCCTGCCAACGATAAAAAAGAGAGACATAGAAAGTGAGAGATGCAGGATTCTGCAGAGAGAGCAACACAGCTCAAAACGAAAGAAATAGATACATAAATGCTTTTACCAAGACAAGGAGCAAAAGTGCACCCAACAATACAAGAGAGTGGAACAAAGGTAAGCTTTTTCCGATCAAAAAAGCCATTCGTAGGCAGAAAGTGAGAGCTGGACATCCAATCATAGCTGTGGTCAGAAGGAGCGAAGATGCATCTGGACCAAAGACTAGTCTCCCTCCGCAACAGAATTTCTAAACACATAACAAGAAACAGGACAAGTCAATCTGCTTCAAACATAGACCAAGAAAACAACTGTGCACTCTTATGTAATCTATGTAAAGCGGCAAACCAGCCTAGATAGAAACCTTAGCTATTCTAAGCTTAAAGAGCAAACGTTATGACTTAAGTCTCATAATCTCAATATTTGAGTACTCAAAATCCCATTACCAGACCAGGCAAGTCAATTCATAGCCTCCAGTTTCTCAAATACCATTCAGAACATGATAAATCTTGCGTCAGGACATCACAAAACCATTTCAATCTTCAAATTCAAAAAAAAAAAAAAAAAGATAAAGGCTTTACATTGTTGCCAGGCCAGAGTTGGTAGATCCTCTTGGCTTTAGAATCTCGAGCAAACATGTCGTCGTCGTCGGAAGGAGCATTATGAACATGACAGCTTTTCTTCCTCCAAAGCACCATATTATTCTTCTTCCTCTTGCTCAGGCCTCAGAAGCACAATGACGAAACGCTCAAAACTTAAATCTCCATTTTCTGCGTCGCGTGTCGTCGTTGTTGCGGCCAGCGAAGGAAACCGGAGATTTCAAATCGCCTCCGCCGGGATTTTGGCTTCTTTCCTCCTCCTTTTCGTAAAATTTCTTTCTTTCCCTCGTCATCTCCACTCTCCTGTTTCATTCTAATTAAGGTTTGTTTCGAAAAATTGTTTCTCTCTCTTCCTCTTACAGCTTTTTCCTCCGCCATTGGAAGTTCGTCAACACCAACAACATCCAGTCCTCTGGAACATCCTTAACATAGCAATCTCGCCATCACAGCAATTTTCTAACTTAATTCCCCTAATTTTTCGCAACCTTCCAAAACCCTAATTTCATACTTCTTTCTCTGATATCTTTCCCGCACGCGCCATATTCAGTTTCAACAATCATCACCAAAACTTCACTGCATGCGCCACGTGTTGAAAATTAGTCAATTTATAGTCCAACAAATCTCACAAGACAGGCTTCTACATGATACATATTATTGGGCCTCAGCCCGGCCCAGTTTGTTTTTAAAAGTAACAAGGATTAAATTTGGGGGTGTTTGTACTAGGGGTGGGCATATGGTTATTCGGTTCGGTTCGGTTCGGTTTGTTTGGTTCTCGGTTCTTCAGTTCTTAAAATAATGGAACCAATTGATACTTTCTAAAATTCGGTTCGGTTTCGGTTCAGTTCTCCTCGGTTCCGGTTCCAAATGGATACTTGAAATTGGAAACGAAGAGGAACCGAAATAAATTTGGTTCTCAATCGGTTCCGGTTCCAAATGGTTATTTAGACAAAAACATTTAAAATAACCATTTTGTTACAAAAAATGTACACAAAACCGAACCGGAATCAAAAAATTTGTTTGGTTCGGTTGTATTCAGTTCTTTGATTATAGTTTTTATGCTCAACTAATCTTAGGAGTAATAAAAATCAATTAATAGATTAGTTTCGGTTCTAACTTCGGTTCTCGGTTCGGTTCGGTTCCTAACCAAGAACCGTGGTTCCTGAATTATGGAAGTGTTCGGTTAATTTTTAGAAACCGAACCGGAACCGGAACCGAAGTTAGAACCGAAACTAATCTATTAGAACCGAAGTTAGAACCGAAGTTAGAACCGGTTCCAGTTCCGGTTCGGTTCTTCGGTTCTGGGTTTTTTGCCCAGCCCTAGTTTGTACCGTCTGGAAGAAGCGGCCATTGAAGCGCCACGATTCTTTCTCTACAGAGCGATTTTTTACAATTCTCCAATTTTCCTTTATCAATGTTACCAACACGAGTTCATACTCGAATCTCTCTATATGCTTACCCTTACTCACAAGCAATCGCTTGGATCATGTTCAGGTGTTTGCAATTCCGATTTTTGTTTGATCGGTTGAAAATTTCTGCGATCCCTCCACTACCCTCTCTGAATACGTCATGGTGGATCATTACCAGGTTCTAGGGGTTACGAGAAACGCGACGAAGCAGGAGGTCAAGGATGCGTTCCGGAGATTGGCGATCAAGTACCATCCTGATAAGCATGCTCAGTCTCCAGAGCACGTTCGTCGAAGCGCCACCGTGCGATTTAAGCTCGTATCTGAGGCGTACGAAGTCTTGAGTGACGATTGGAAACGGGCTTCCTTCAACGCTGTTAGCGATTCCGATTCCTTTCGCCGTACTGGTGGTTCGTATAGTAGTAATCCGTACGGATATGGTGGAGGCAGAGCGTATGGTTCTGGTTATGGTTACGGTTATGGTTACTCTGGGAGGAATCCTCAGGCCTCCAGTTTCAGCAACGTATTTGACTCGACGTTTCGTTACTTAACAACACGCGCGTTTATACTTAATCTAGCACTGGCTGGGTATGTGACAATTTTTTGCTTCGTCTCTTGTCAGATTGCAAGACTCTGTGATTGATGAATTCCTTTCTTAGAGATCTGAATGTATGCGGAATTTTATGTTCATGGTATTTTGCTTGAGGATCTCACTAGAGCAATGAACTGTCTTCCTGGTTATAGTCAGCTAATTTTGAGATTGTAGCTAGGGTATTTGCAGCTATGCCCCTTTTTGATCTGCTGCTAGCTCTTAATGCTACACTGCGTGATTAGCCTTCATGAATATTCTGGCTATAGAGTGGTGATCAATTTGAATTTGTATAGGTGTAATGATGATATCGCTTTTGCTTTTTTTTCTAATTTTGAATTTCTGTCTTCTATATTGTCAATATTTAGGAAAGAAACTAGTTTTTTTATTGATCGAAGATTCATTTCTTATGACAAGCTTGAGCTTTTGTTTTTGACTTTTCATTATTGATTTTCTTGCTTCTTTTTAGCTGTGATATTTTCTATGTGGCTTCTATGCGTTCAACCATATATCTTACTCAATGAGTCTCTTATGTTTGTTCTCCAGTGGCCTCTACTTAGCATTCACTGCTATTGATACAAGCGGAGAAACTCTATGGAAAATGCGTAACTCAGGGGTAAGTACCATATAATCAGTCGATGATCTTTTGCTTTCATTTTCTGATTAATTTGCATTGGTGTTGATGCAAAAATTAACTGGGTTGTCCCTCTTGTTGGATGCATTGCATGAATTCCTATCTCAATCATACTGAAGTTTTTGCAAAATAGATGCTTTCTATGGTCATCTTTGTACATCTAATCTTGTGGGTTGAACCCAAGAATTGTAGCTATTTATGTCTAGATAGCTTTAGAAGTGTGACAAGGGATAATTTGTTCAGTCCATCGAGTACTGTATAAGCTTGGTGACTTGGTGTTTCAGGGGCGTGTACCGAGGATGAATAGTAGCTTATATACTATTTGCAGCATATGAAATTGTTTATGGGAATACTTTTTGTCTAGAGTAGGTTTTGCTGTATAGAAGCAAAATGTGAATTTACTAGCAAGGATCATTGTTTCACATCATTAGGATTTAGAGAAAATGCATCGTGTAAGAAACCTCGCATGTGCAGGAATCTAGAACCGGGTAGTATAACTATTTTCTGACAAGATAAATGGTTGGTTTCAGATTTTCCATCAATGTGAAAAACAAGAGCATGTGCCACTTAAATCTTCTGATTGAGTATTTGTTTTCTTTCATCTAGATATGGACCACAGCTAATAACTGAAAACCACTTTGCATATTTTCAGAAATCATTTGAAGAAGCAATGGAATCAATAGAGAAAACAAAGTCACATAAAGATGAAGGGTGATAAAAAGAAGACTCAAAAGGTAACTTACATGACTTTGACTTTCCTGCCACTAAACTAGATATCATTCCATTTGCGAGGTGCGACTAGTTAGAAATTAAATTTTGGTAATTGCCTGCGACTTTTCTAGAATTTTACAGGACTAAATATATCAAAATTTGTAAATAATGTACTCATGAGAAGTTGATAACTCTACTTTTTTCTTTGTTTAATTACATTTTAATAAACGAATTAAATAATTCTCCAAGTCTATCTTCTCTGAAATGCAGTATTTGAGTGCAAATATTGGAATATTCAAATAAAAGTAATACAATTTTTTTGTTTTGGTATTGTATCAATAACGGAGACATTATTATATGAGTGGTCGTAACGTATTTGTTTGTCTTATATTAAGATGCTGACAAGATATTTACCCTGCTCCGTTGAAATATCTTATGATTATTTATTATATAGTTTTTTTTATTTCAACGGTGAAATGACTCTGTTTAATATATAAATATTTTTGTTTATATAAAATCTTTTGAACTTTAGCTTCAGTTTCCTATACCAACCCCAACCTTTTATGTCATTAAGTTTTTTTAATTACACTATGGCTTGAGCTTAGCTAAAGTTTTATATTAATAAAACTGTGACTTATCCATGTAAAATAATTAAACATATATTTATTCATAAAGTTTGGAAAAATCTAGGAAACAGTTAATTACGCACTTCTAAATTAAAATTTGAATTTTACATAACTTTCCACGACTCAAGCGTCGGGAAATTAGGGTAATTATCCACGGCGGAGCCACCTCCGTTCACTTCCACACTAGGCTTCTCCGCCGGTATTCCTTCGCCACCATTACTGGAGAAAGTGTTTCCCACTGTGAGATTCTCTTGCTGGTGATTAGACAAAAATGCAGATGTATCAAGCATCGGAACCGCCGTGGATCTATCGGGACTACACGGTGGTAGTCGATTAACGAGCCTAAGAGGCTCCGGCTTAACAATCTGAGAGAAAATCCCGTACGAAGAGTCATCAATGTACTTAGCGCCAGTCACTTGCTGCACCATCTGACGAAAATTCGACGGATCCGCCGTAATGAAAGTAGTTTGAGATTTTTTCGAAGCTCGATAACGTCGTTTGGTGGCTTTACCTTGAGCAACAAGACAATTCCGTTTCCGTTTAGATCCTCCTCCTCCGCCGACAATTTCTGGTTCGGATCCACCAGAGAAATTAGAAGAGAAAGTGTGAGAAACGGCGGAGGAATCGAAGAATCGAGAAGGAGCAGTTACAGTGGTGTGAAGAGCATTAGCGAGCAAATCGGAATCGTGAGAAAAAGTATCAGGAAGTAACCATGAATCAACGGTGAAACCTTGACGATACGACCAAGGATCAACACTAGCTAAGCCATCAGAAGTCACCATAACAATCACGGAGAAGAAGATAGTCGGAGAGTGCAGAGTCAAAGGTGAGTTTCTAGAAAGAGAATTGAGTTAGAGAGAGAGAAATGAAACGGGCCAAAGAGAGAAGGGTTTATTACGACGCCGAATTTTGAGAGAAGCGATGAAACCGCGTTTAGCGGAAATAGATAGAGACACGTGTCACATTTACTCTCTCGTACGGATATTTTGGTTTAGATTATTAGGCTAGTGACCGGCGGTAAGTCCAATTAATGTAGTTTATTTGCACAACTAGAGATTGAGTCCTTCTACCTACATTTTATAAGAATTTGACTACTGGGCCGGCCAATTATGGTCTAATTAATCTCCCGTTGATAAAAAAAAAGTTAATTCAATCAAAAATTTCAAGTTGTTACATGTAGATAAAATATAAATTTCTTTATATTTGCTGTATAAAGTCCGGTTTTTGGGTAAAAAACTTCATGGATTCTGTATAACTATTTAGATCCATCCTAAACTATGACTTTTTAGTATATTTCTCTTGTACCAAAATTAAAGACCTATGCCTTTTTGAAATAAAAGCTTTAATCTAAATGTCTCTCAAATAATAGTTTGTGATGTTGTCTTAAATATTTTAAGTCAACGAATTTATACTTCTAAAAATAAAGAGAAAATTAAATTTAGAGATTTTGTATAAAAAATAAAAACTGAATCTAATTTCTATAATTAATTTAGTTTTTAAATTTAGAAAAAATAGATTTGAAATTAATAGAATAATAAATTAATCGATTCAATACAAAATTTGTTGTTTTAAAAAAAATTAACATTAAATTAAATATTTAACAAATCATGTTTAGAATTTAATGTTTTTTTGTTAATATTGGGTCACAAATGGCCGGTGCATTAACCAAATTTTTGTAAATACAAACGACGGAACTCGATCTCAGGATGTGCAAGTATACATGCCTCTTGTGGATTTAATACTTGTCACTATACTAAATGCAAGTCATATATCATGTTAAGTCGATGAATTTTGGTATGTATCATGTTAAGTCAACCGTTTTTCTAAATCTATTTAGCTTAACAGTTAAATATTTGTATTTTAATTATTCTCATCAAAATTTAACTTCATGTATATTGTAAATCTATGGATATGTTTTGGAATTTTTTTGTTTTAATATATTTTTAGAATTTGTAGTACATATGAAATTTTACTTATCTAATTACTACAAAACAAATAACTATACAGATCAACAGTTTGATTTCTTCATACCCCAAATGATAAATTAAAAAGATATAAATTTATATTTATAATAAAATAGAGTCGAATTTTAAATGTCCTAGCTATTTACATTGAATATGTAAATCATGATAAAAGTCGGACAAATTTTAATTTTAATAATAATTAAATAGATAAAATATGAATTATAATTAATATTTTATTTCTATAATTTATTTAACTATTATTAGCCGAGACTGAAATATATCGGTCATTGGATTCTAATTCAGTAAAAAGAAAAAATCATATAGAATCTATAAATTCATCATACGCGGTGACACATGCAAATTAGGGGAAAAATAAAAAAATAGAGAAAAAATGAAAGAAGGAAAAAGGAAGTAAGGTCAATATCCAACGGCCGATTAATAATTAAATAATTGTTGGGACCAAATTCAGATTTATTAGGAATTATAGAATCGGTCGCTCTCAACTTTTCAGTCTTTTCTTTTTTATTACATTCTACTTTTTTTTTGTAAACAACAAATTAATTGAGTCACAACTGGCCGACCCAATAGCCAAATTCCTACATAATGTAGATAGGGGGACTGATCCCTAGTTGTGCAAATGAGGTGTCTTAAGTGGACTTACCGTCGGTCACTAGGCTAAGAGCCATTTGCTATTACATTCTACTTTCTTTCACAAATATTTACTTTCAATTTTTTTTTTATCAACGACATATAATATTAGGCCACAACTGTCCGGTTCAATAGCTAAATTTATACATAATATAGATATAAGAACTCAATCCATGAATTATGCAAATATGCTACTTTTAATATTTACTGATTGCCACTAAACTAAATACCATTAGTTTTGAAATTATTTATTTTCAAAATTACTATTTGATTCTACTTTTCTTTACGTATAAATTTTTTATTTTTTGATAAAGTTTTCTTTACGTATTTGGTCCCACTTATCAGAAATATATTCAAATGTAAACAATTCTTTTGACATTTTTGCTTTATTTCTTCTTGGATTTTGATAGAGTACGAATCTGCACTTGTAAATGTGAGACCCGTGATTTCCTTCTTAATTGTAGTGATTATTATTGCCACTAGTTTTATTCAACTTGAAAATAAATAAATTTGACTATACTTTTATGATTAATAGTTCTATTTACGACAAACTCGTCTTTGATGTTAATTGCTTTATAGTATTAGATACTTGCTGTTTCCAAATATATACATTCCTAATTTCAGCTTAATGACTTTTTTCAACACGTTAAATGATTGTATTTGAAGACTCAATATAAACGCCGTTCAACGTAAAATGAAACTACATTATCACTCCGTTTCATATTAGTTGTCATTCTACAATATTTCACGCAAATTAAAAAAAGAGTCAAATGTTCTATTATGCCCTTAATTGACTATTAGAATTTCAAACCATTTAATAATTTTATTTAATTAGGGGCAAATGAAGTCATTTTATATTTAAAAAATACATTGGAAAAGAAAATGACAACTAAAATGAAACAAAAAATTTAACCTAAAATGACAACTAATATGAAAGAGGGAATATCATTTATGAAGGAAACATCTATCACATATATCAGTCGGTTAAAACAAATTATATTAAACCAACATACTGTAAAATTCATGTACAAAAATAATAAATCTTTGATACATATATACACCACCCCAAAAAATAAATGTTTTTGATTAAATAATTAAATTTATATTACTATATTTATGCTGCATTTTTTTACTAAAATTTAGAAATAAGTTGTGTATTCTCGTATAATATTATTTAGGGTTTAAAGTGCGATTAGTTATGTATCAAAACTTGTCGATTTAATTATTTTTTAAATGACAATTTTTTATATAATAATTGTAGGGATTTCAAAAGATTTTAAAGGTCTAAAAATTAATCTCACGAGGATTTGTATCTAATTTCATGTTTTTAATATGGTTAAGTAAGGAAAGCAATTCGAATTCTAGACTTTCCCACTTGAAATGATAAAATTATTACAAGTTGTTTTATAAGTTTATAGCTTTAATAGATTCGATAATTTCATATCATAGAATATAACTATATGTCAGATATTGTTTATTAAAAAATTTGACAAGTAAACAAACGTATAAACCACTAAGCACACAGAATCTAAGAGAGTCAACTATAGAGTCACAGGTCAGATACTTGTACCAGTCGTCGTCTTCTACATAATAATGAATAAAACGACACTACTTCAACATCACCATTACAAACTGGTGCTGTATTATTATTCTACACGACGACGATTACCAAATTACACGTAAATGCTTATATTTTGTAGGAAAATTCTGAGTATGATTGATATGTTGGAAAAAATAAGGTATTTGTGAAAAAGGTCTTGTTGTTTTATAAGAAGAAGAAAGTCAATACATAGAGGCTGTGACCTGAGCAATAAAGAGGATGTAATGATGATGTCATGATGACGAAGACATGAAGCATGTGTTCTTCTTCTTCTTCTTATTATTACAAAACTCTGACACTTCTGTCTTGTCTCTCATGTTTCTTCATATCCGTCTCTTATCTTCAATATTGCTAATCTTATTCCATATTTAAGTAATCAGAATGATTAATCAATCATATACAACTCGTAAAGATATAAATTTTTTTAGTTTTTTTGTTTGTCAACATTAGACCACAAATGGACGGCACATTAACTAAGTTCTTGCAAATACAAGCGGGAAAACTCGATTCCGGAATGTACAAGTGCGCATGACTCTTGTAAACTTATCACCTGCCACTAGGTTAAACGCTGTTTTTAGTTTAAAATTTAGAAATTATTGTTTCAGCTTTGGATTTTTTTCAAGTATCACATGTTATCAACTAATTGTTAGCCTCCTAGTTAAATTTGATGGTTTATTAAAAATTTACATGAAAATAGCTAATTAGTTGAATTCTTATCCATCTAGTGATTAAAATAATTTAATTAATAATTTTTATATATAGGATTCAATTTTTCTAAACTATATTTAGTAAAGTAAATGACTTTTGGTCTAATGGTCGGCGGTAAGTCCATATAAGGCAATTCATTTGCATAACCAGGATTGAGTCCCCTCTCTACGTTACGTAGAAATTTGGCTATTGGGATAGCCAGTTATGGCTTAATATAATTAGCTGTTGACAAAAAAAGACTATATTTAGTAAATTAAATAAAAGTGGTAGGGAACTAGATTTATGTTATAACTTGATGATTACCATTTTTATTTAGGTTTATCAGGTGATGTTCTCTACTTGATTATGGGCCTTATAAAATACATATGGATATATGGGCCTTAGTGTATAGGCCGAATTGCTTATCGAGAAGATAAACTAGGGTTCGTATTGCGACTCGCAATTTGCTGACTGGTTTGAATGTTTGATGAATTTGATCGGTAATCGGATTTGAATTACGTTGAAGCTCATTCTAAAGAATTCGAAGGTTGACGTTGAACTAAATAATGGAAGAACAGTTGCAACATCAGAATGGTAACCAAGCATCTAGTTATGGTTATGGAAGTTCGATTCCCTACAATCAATCTCAAGACATTGAATCTGCCGCAAGCAGTGCTCTTCTCCGAGAACAAGTACACATTTTTAAATGTTTTCTTTCAATCGATTTCAAGATATGATTTTCAGAACGTCGGTAAGTGTTACCATGTTGATTTAGTGTTGTGAATTTTCCAGGAAATTGAAACTCAGAAGATAATACAAGGTCAAAGGTTCTGTCTTTTATCTTGGTTTGTTCTTTGTATCCATCTGTTATACATGTTTATATTGAATCACCTTTCGGGTCTTATTCATGGGAAATTAAGAATTTCGTGTCTTTAGGTAGTAAGTCGAACAAGTTCTTTTTAATTTGTAATTTGTCCCTTTTTTAGAGAGGCTGGGACTTCAGTAGCTGGAGACTCTGAGCATAACACTGATATTCTTCGGGATCGTGCTGATCCCAGTGCTCTAAAGGTTTTGATACACTATTCTTTTTGTCTTCAAACGTCTAATGGATTAATATGTCTATAACTACAGCAAGTTGTTAGTGGAAGTAGAACCTAATTTGTATATTCATATTCGTTTCTATTCAGGAACATTTGCTAAAGTTCACTGCACAACATCGGGCAGAATCAGCGGCAAAGCGTGGGAGTGTGAGTACATGCGGAGAAGGTTAGGCATAGCTCATGAGCTCAAGCATTTTGAAAAATTCACTTAACCTGTCCAATTACTGACTTTTTTCCACCTCAGGTAATATAGATGTTGGAAATGGTTATGGTATTCCTGGTGGAGTTGCGTATGCAGCTCACTCTCAGCTCAGTGGGAAGTCTGAACCTTCCGATGCCTCAAACAATTTGCCTGAATATCTCAAACACAAATTAAAGGCCAGGGGAATTCTCAGGGATGCTACAGGGGTTGTTACAACCAACACACAAAATGTAATTATACATCTCGCAGACTGCTATCCTCGGTGACAATTGTCTGCTATGACTTGATCTTATTAACCTTTTGTTTCGAGTCATATTATTATTGTTGTAAACCTTTTGACCTTTTTCCCGTTTGTGATTCTTCTTCTTTGCAGACAGCAGCAGTTAGTTGGAATTCACAGCCAACTTTACCTTTGCCGACAAATGCAAGCACCTTACCATATGGATGGGTATGATTGAGATAATTAACATTTTCTTCTGTGGTTTATAGTATTTGCTTCACTATCAAGTGTACCAATTTTTTTTGCTGTGAACTGCGTGAAATTCTCCATATATCTGTGATATTTTGGTCATACACAAATAGTCTTTAGACTTAATGCTTAAGGATGGTCACTTATGGTTTGATGATGCGTTTATTAGTTGTTAAACTACTCAAACTTGTTCTCTTTCATTCAGATAGATGCGAAAGATCCTGCTAGTGGTGCTACATATTACTATAACCAGCATACCGGAACTTGCCAGTGGGAAAAGCCTGTTGAGCAGTCTTCTACTATTTCTACTGCACCACCTTTGCCTCCTAAAGAAGAGTGGATTGAAACACTTGATGAAACATCTGGTATGTTATTCACACATTTACTCATCACTCTGACTAGCTCGTTGCTTCATTTTTATATCAACTATGAAAAAGTTTCATATGCTTTTCCTTTCCTGGTTGTGTAAGTGTTCAGCTGTTAGCAATTTTTTTTTTGAATCTTATCTGTTTAACAGTAGAAAGAACCTACATCATCACATGTTAGAAACTAGAAATGAGGAAATCCTTGTGTTTTTTTGCTGGAAGTTTGTGCTCTCTTTTCTGTTTGCTGGAAATCCTTTCTTTTTTCATTGCCATCCATGAACTCTGAACCTTTTGATTCTTAATGCACAGGCCATAAGTATTACTACAACACAAGGACACACGTGTCTCAGTGGGAACCTCCAGGTTCTTTACAGAAGCCCTCTTCCACAAACTCTATCAACACTGTCACTCAAAAGATTGCTAATGGTAACGGGGAGTATCCTACATCTCAGCTGCCAAGATGCAGTGGATGTGGTGGCTGGGGTGTGGGCCTTGTACAGAGATGGGGCTATTGTGTCCACTGTACCAGGTACGAACCCTTCCATTTTCGTGTTAAATTGCTGCATAGGAACAGCTTTGATTAAAAAAAATCGAGAAAATGTACATCCTACCGGGACTCGCTTTCCTTACTGCATTATGTGTTATTAAGAAGCATCTAATAGTGTTCATCAGGACCTTAAATTAACTTTTCTCTCTTGCGTTTATTTTGAGGCTTATGCCTATGTGTCTTTGGTTAAGGGGGCTCATATCATTTATTGGATTGCAGAGTTTTCAATCTTCCGGAAAAGCAGTTCTTGCCAGCAGCAAGTTTAAACTACTTCACCAATGCAGGAGATTCTGGGCAAAAGGATCCTAATCAGAGGTATGATTTTCGGATAATTTTAGTACTGAAAAAAGATCTTTCTTGTCTGTAATCTTTCGTAAAAACTGAGTGTTCCATTAGAGAGCTAGTGTTGGACTTTTTGATCCTCTTCTGTTATCATATATGTGTTCCCATGTACTAGGTTTACGTTTTATTTACTCTTGTGGTATACTCAAACATCATGCCAAAATGCCAATATGATTGAAACAGGTCCAGTTCAAAACCTCCCATGAAAAAGGGATCAGGCAAAAAACGTGCTCATGCTGAGGAGGATGACTTAGACCCAATGGACCCAAGCTCTTACTCAGATGCTCCACGAGGTGGCTGGTAATGTTCATAACACCTTATACAACCACTTTATGAATTAGTATGAGCTATAGACTGTTCTCTCTCTATCTCTTTTCTTCTCTGCTACATCATCTGAATTTAGGAGAACTACGTAGAAAATGTCAAACCAAGCTTATTATGGCTCTAGGAAACATAACATCGGGTTGATCTGATTCCTTTACATATTGTAGGGTTGTTGGACTAAAAGGATTACAACCACGAGCTGCTGATACAACTGCCACAGTAATGCCACTCTTTCCAAATAATTAGACATAAAATGATCTCTATAAGTTCATCTATAGTTGCAGCTTCTCTCAATAATTCGTTCCTAACTTAATGAGATCAAATCGTGTATCAGGGTCCTCTGTTTCAACAGCGACCGTATCCATCACCTGGAGCTGTTCTGAGGAGAAACGCAGAGGTAACGTCATCGCAAAAGAAGAAACCAAACTCAAATTTCACGGCAATCACGAAGAGAGGTGATGGAAGTGATGGTCTTGGGGATGCAGATTGAGAGCTCCATTCTGTTTTGTTGTTGCTGTCTCCATATATGATATTGAGAATAGTGTCTCGTTTAGTGGTTAGTGAAGACGAACCATATCGTAATTTTAGCACGTATGTATACATAGAATTACTATCAATTATTTGACGATCTTACATCTTCAACAATCTCCAAAACCAAGCTGATTTTGCAATCCATGTTCAAGTTTTTTTTCCTGATTCTCAAAGAGCCAACATTACATGTCATTCATTTTTTAGTTAGACGAGAATTGAAAGATACAAATGCTGTGACTTGTGAGTAAAGAAGCCATTCGTTCATGTGGACCCAATCAACTGAAGAATCATTGTCCTTACGTAATGAAAGCAAAAAAAACAGAGAACAAAATAGCAAAGAAAGAAAACGAGAAAGGTGCGTCTTTTATTTCGGCTGACGAACAAACAAACATAAAATTTGGACAACACATAAATTGCTTCGTTTTACAGGAAACGCAAATTCAACCCCTCCCTTGTTTTACTCATTCCAATTTGATTTCGTATAAATTTTGAGCCATAACATCTCTCTTCGTTGATCCTGTAAGCTCTGCTCTCTAATGGTGATGGCTGCATTAACAGCTTCTTCTTCTGCTATTACTCTCCTCAAGAAGCCATTTTTACATAATCGCTCTTCCTACGTCTTCTCCTCTTGTTCACACTCTCGTCTTCTTCGATTCTCTGCCTCTGCACGTCCCCGTTTTCCATCTGTTGCCATACGCGCCTTTGCTCTCGAATCGGTGCGTTCTTGTTTATTCCCTCACAATTTGGTTTGCTTTAGTTGACTTGGTTTATGATAAACTTTCATAATCAGATGAGAGCTCAATACCCTTCTTCATTGGTATTTTCAGGATGTGAAAGAAACTCCAAGTATTGAAATTGAGGAAACTCAAGTGTTTGCGTGTCCTGTTTGCTATGAACCACTAATGAGGAAAGGACCTTCAGGTATTAACCTGTAAGTTCTTATCTCCTCACATTGTTATAATAAAGTTTTGTTCTTTATATTAAAGTTAAATTCTCTAAAGCTTTTTATATTTAAACCTGCAGACAAGCAATCTACAGGTCTGGATTTCAGTGTGGACAGTGTAACAAGACATACTCTAGCAAAGATGAATACTTGGATCTAACTGTCACTGCTGATTTGGATGATTATAATGAAGTCAAACCCATGTTTACTGAACTCTTTCGGTACAATTACATCACTTTATATGTCTGTCTCGGCACAAACTATCTCTGCTCTTTTAGCTAAATATTATGTCAACACTTTTTGTGTCTCTATGTGTGCTTGCAGGAGTCCAGTGGTATCATTTTTGTATGAAAGAGGTTGGAGACAGAACTTTGCGCGAAGCGGCTTTCCTGGTGCAGACGAAGAGGTAATTACTGTCTTTGAGTCGTTTATTAGTCAGTCTTGTTCTTTCCTCATGGTTTAAAGACTTCGAAATGCAGTATAAAATGGCTGAGGAATACTTCAAAGATGCAGAAGGTGGAGTTCTTGTAGATGTTAGCTGTGGAAGTGGTTTGTTTTCCAGAAAATTTGCAAAGTCTGGGAAGTACTCAGCTGTGATTGCTCTTGACTATTCTGAAAACATGCTTCGTCAGTGCAATGACTTCATCAAAAAGGATAGTACTTTCGACAATTCAACTAATATAGCAGTTGTGAGAGCAGACGTTTCTCGTCTTCCTTTCCCATCAGGTTCTGTTGACGCAGTTCATGCTGGTGCAGCCTTGCATTGTTGGCCTTCTCCTACAAATGCTGTAAGTTCTTTAACTTGTACAAGTGTTTGCAAATGTCACTTTATTGATCATTCCATGTGTTGCTTTCTAGATTGCTGAGATCTGCCGTGTTCTAAAAAGTGGAGGTGTCTTTGTTGGGACGACGTTTCTCAGATATAGTCCTAACACTCCCTGGATTATCCGTCCTTTCCAATCGGTAAAATTAAAAGAAAAACTATAATGATCAATAGTGTGCTTCCTATTTGCAGAGAATTCTGCAGAGCTACAATTACTTGATGCAGGATGAGATCAGAGATGTGTGCAAATCATGTGGTCTCACGGATTACACGGATGTTGTTCAGGATTCTTTTATTATGTTTACTGCTCGCAAGCCTTAGAGAGCCTTTCTTTATGTAACAATTTATACATAGAATACAACATTATAGTAATAAACAAGTTGATGTAAGTGATGCTTTTTTGTTTGAGTGACAATTGTTGAACAAATCAATAAAACAAAGTGAGAAAAACCAAAACTTTTGGATGCAGTCATCTCTTAGATGACATAACAAGATATGGAGCTAGTCATTCGTATCTGAGAATGAAATCAAAATCATAAACATCTTCTATTATTAAAAACTCAAAACCTAAGAGCAGTTTCTTCAGCACAAAAAAATCAGGACTCCCAAAGAGGGACGATAGAAATTGAGGAGATGAATATTGCTGGTCAGATAAGATCAAAACTGTATCTGTCTGAGTTTTTTGGAGTAGCCAAGCCTTAGACAGCTTCTGCTGTCTCATGCTTCTTCTTGTCAATATCTTTGTCTTTGCGACAGCGGAAGTGTAAAAACTGAAGCAAAATCTGAAACAAAGAACAGAAGTTAGAGCTCAGCGAAAATGACTGGAATCAAAGATCATGAAGATGATGAGAGAAAGACTATATACAAGAAAATCAAGAACAACGCATCCTCCTGCATCAACAAGCCATGGTAGATTTGGTGCAATTTTTTGACCATTCGACGCTATTCACAAGTATGCTGCAACCAAAACAAAAACGAAGTTTAGAAGGTTTTTAGGGTTCCCACCAGAGATTCTTACAAGACTTATAAAACCGTTTGATCTTCACCTTCCAACATAGGTCAAATTGCCAACTAGTGCAAAGAAGAACATCAATGGATTCAGTCCCTGCGATTACAATAGAATAGCATCAAATGGATCATCAGATACAATACTGTTACTTGATTGCAGCCGTGCACTGTGTTCGTTTCTACTAGCTTACCTCAACATGTCCTCTCCTCATCTGCCACAAAGAAAAGATACCGGAAAGGAACTTTAGATTTAGCTAAAAAAATTGTTATAAACAACAGATCGAATTATTAAGTTAGTTATAACAGATTAACAAGCCTTTTACATTGAGACATATTTGGGGAAGCCTTCCACCCATGTAAATGGCTGCCATTGCCCAACCCAAAAACATTCCAATTTTTGCTGCTTTCTCCACCGTTATGTTCTGCTATGTTACCACTAGTGACCTGTAAGCAATTAACATTTACATTTAAGTTGATTTATAGATTAAAGGGTATCTGGACATTCGTTTGACATAAAATAGCATGAGTTATTAATCTTAATTAACTGAAGGTCGTAGACTCGAAATACACAACTATAATGTGCGACTCATGAGTACCTGCAAAAGCTTTCTTGCTGCTTGAACAACAAATACTCTATCTCTCTCTCCTAAACCCACAGTCCTTGATACACTTAAAAAATTGGAAAGGTTGAATGTTCCAAGAAAGACGAATGCAGACACCTACAAGAGAATAATTGTTAGTTAGTTGAACACTAAATCACATAGAATTCAGAAACTGAATCCAGGCATTGTGAAAAAGGCTAACCACGCATAGCAATGATTTGGTGGAAGGAGGCAATGTAGGAGGTGTGGCATCGCCAGGAAGCAAGGGCTCTTCAAGAGTTGGTTCACTGTTACCACGAGCCATTCTCTGAGCTAAGACAGATCCAGCTGGTGGTGTATGACTACTTGACAAAGATCTTGCCGACCTGGCCGAACCAAAACCGCCAAAAAAAACAAAACTCACAGCTTTATAACAAATCTCGAGCTTGGAAATATTGCTTTTACCATAATACTAGAGAATGGCACCATTACGTGTAAAATAGTTTCTCTTCCGGTAAAAACTATTGCGATGACTCCCAGGAACCATAGTGATAGGTGTGGTATGACCATCACCAGGAGAAGTATTATCTAAGCTATTTCTCCATCTGCCTGGAATTTTCACATTGTTTTTTAATGTTTGATATACGTTCTGCTTCACCCTACACCAAAACATTCATGCTCTACCTGTTTTTAGTATCCACGCATATATAAGAGCCTTTAATACAAGAAAGAACACTAATCATATAATATACCATCTGATTTCTTCTGTTTTCCATCCGCGGGTAGATATGGCCATAATATATAGATTGAACAAAGAGAACTGTTTGTAGTCACTGTATACAACTGCAAGCAAATCATACATATCAAGCAAAGAAACAAACAAACACTAAAAACATACAGCTGATTTATAATTTACCAGTGCCATGTAGAACTGTGTTGGAAGCTGCAAAAAAGATATGGAAATTCAGAGTATCTACTCAAGGTAAGATAAAAAGATAGAGTAAAACTCTGGTTTTGAAGATATTATACTCACAGTAGCTGGTTCCATCAAGCAGCCAAGAAGATTGAAAATATCCCTACACAACAAACCATTTCAACATTGAGCAAAACTCCCATTGTCCAAAGGCATTCAGTCGTGGAACATTTCAAGAAGCAAAAAACATTTGACTTATTTTCATCATCTTTACCCAAATAATCCACGTCGTTAAGAAGGCAATAGAGAGACCTTCAGTGGATTTCTCACTGTAATTAGTCATAATCTGCGGTATTTCAGCAACACCCCAACTGGCAACACTGATGATACCAAGAGATAATGACAAACTCTCTCGAAAACTGCTATGGAGAGACATTGTCTGCAAACCCAAAAACCACAAAATGAAAACTTTTAAACCCAAAACAGCAAACAACCCACTTGATGTGGAAAGATAACGTCTTTTTGATTGTAAGAACTAGAAAGAACAGTTAAAATGACGAGAATGATAAGAGGAATAGAAAAAAGAAAGAAAAAGACAAATATGAAACACTAAATTCTAGGAAAAAAATAGTTTTCTAATTCCATCAAAATTCGATGTTCATTGTATCTAATAGACAAACCAAAGACCCCACAAAGTGAATATTCGCCAGATCATCCCAGGAGATTCAATGATATTGGTCTTTCTTCAATTTAAAGCCACAAAATCGACAACTTTACATACAATCTGGTTTAGCTTCATAAAAATTCATTGATACATTACATTAGAAGAAACAAATTTGTATTCTTCCACAATCATCGACACAAAAAAACGAAAGAAAGTACTTACCTTTTCCAGAAGAAAATACGAAATCCGTGAATGATTCTTCAAAAGATTTATCCGTGATATTTTAAAGTGTAGAGACCTTTAGCTTTTCTGGTTCATTTGTCTTTTTGTTTTGTTTACGGTGATATTAATTATTATGTTCCTTCTGGCAACCACGAATCACCCGCAGAGATTTCTACTTTTCTTCAATTCCAAAATTGATAAAAAGACAATGCACAAATTACTTTTTTTTTTCAGTGGTGTTATTTTATTTCTTATTTCATTGCTTTATTGTCGCTATGAAGACTAGTGGATTTGGTTTCGATTGTAGTTTTATTTTGTTTGTTTCTCTTTATCTCGTCACGTCGTCGGAAATTGTTAGCCATAAAGGTGTGAATGACCAAACAGAAGATTTTAGAATACAAATTGAGCTATATTTAGGTAATGAAAGGTGGTAGTTATTTTTTTTTGTTATTGTCAATTTTAGATTGTATTAGACCACAAGTAGCTGAGTTAATAACTAAATTGTTATCTAATGTAGGCAAAAAGACCCGATCCATCCAAGATTATGCAAATGCGCGGTCTTAAATGGATTTACCACTTGCTAGTAGACTAGATTCCATTTGAGAAAGGAGTTAGTTAGTTTGGTCAATTGGCTAATGTTAATCACTATAGTATTCTTATCATAATTCTAGATAAATATATAACTCATCGTGGTAAAGTTTCAAGTTTTTGTTATGAATAGATTGTGTTTCATCAATCATTGATAAAGGAATTGTGTTAATGTTGAACAAAAGTAATGGGGAACCAAAAAAAATTAATTATGGATGTAAATTGACAAACAAACAAATAAATATAAAAATTTTAATTTTTATGGGTGTCAATTGGTAAACGAACAAGTAAATATTTAGAGAAAACAAAAGTATGAATACATTTAGTTTTTTAAATATAGTAAATATAAAATTTTTAAAATTTATGGGTGTCAATTGACACCCCGTCCCCTTCACTATCTCCGCAACTGAACAAAGTGTAGCTCTATGACTTAACTATGTAAGAGTTAAAGAAACCATTTTTTTGTAGTGATTGTATACAATTGGAAATATGATTCAGCTTTCATAGACCAAAAAGAAGAAAAACCTTATCTACATCGTCGATTTCGCTATGGAAAAGAAGACAAATTAAGCAATACGAGCCCTAGCTTCATTTTCGCAATAAGCAAATAGGCCCAAAGTAAGGCCCATATGAATTGGGTTCAAAAGATAATAAATGTGACTTGATGATATAAGGCCCAATGGGCCTATACTTCTCTTTTTTTTTCTGGGTCAGACGACGAGGATATAAAATCACAACTGTCTTCTATATTTTTCTTCACAGAGCTGCGAATCGTTAATAAGCCGCGTTGTAGCGTTTTGTTGATAAAAGAAGAACAAAATTCAATTTTCGTTGAGAAGAAGCAAGAGTTACAAAAACCTAAAGGAATCTTTTCGAGTCAACCATCAAATTCGTCGATTTCGCCATGGAAAAGAAGAGAAAGCTCGAATCGGAGTCCAACGAAACGTCAGAGCCGGCTCAGAAACAACAGGTATGTGAAAAGGAGAATATGGAAGACGGGAATGGCAAAGTTAGACTGGTGGTTCAAAGAAATGGAGACGAAGGAGTAGAAGACGGCGCAATAGAGAAGGTGCACGAACAGGAAGTTAAAGATGACGATAATCAGAAGGCTGCGACAGCATCTTCTGGATCTGGGAATGTGGGAGATGAGGATGATAATGAAGAAGAGCCCATCGGTGATCTATTGGAACCATTTTCAAAGGAACAACTGTTGATACTTCTTAAAGAAGCAGCGGAGAGGCATCGTGATGTTGCCGATCGAATCCGGATTGTGGCGGATGAGGATCCTGTTCATCGTAAGATCTTCGTGCACGGGTTAGGTTGGGATGTAAAAGCTGATACTCTTATCGAAGCTTTTAAGCAGTACGGAGAGATTGAAGATTGCAAATGTGTTGTTGATAAAGTATCTGGGCAATCCAAAGGTTATGGGTTTATCCTCTTTAAGTCGAGGTCCGGTGCTCGTAACGCGCTTAAGCAACCTCAGAAGAAGATTGGAACTCGTATGACTGCGTGCCAGCTAGCGTCTATAGGACCTGTTCAGGGAAACCCTGTGGCGACGCCTGCACAGCATTTCAACCCTGAGAACATTCAGAGGAAGATATATGTTAGCAACGTTAGTGCAGACCTCGATCCGCAGAAATTGCTGGAGTTTTTCTCCAAATTCGGGGAGATAGAAGAAGGACCTTTGGGGCTTGATAAAGCTACTGGAAGACCTAAAGGGTTTACTTTGTTTGTTTATAGAACCCCAGAAAGTGCCAAAAAGGCATTGGAGGAGCCACATAAGACATTCGAAGGCCATGTGTTGCATTGCCACAAAGCAAACGATGGGCCAAAACAGGGAAAGCAACATCAGCATCAACATCACCATAACTCTCACAATCAGAATTTACGGTACCAAAGGAATGACAACAGTGCTTACGGTCCACCTGGAGGCCATGGACATTTCATGGCTGGTAATAACCAAGCTTCGGAGGCGTTAAACCCGGCCATTGGCCACGCCCTCACAGCTTTGCTGGCATCTCAGGGTGCTGGATTTGGTTTGAATCAAGCATTTGGGCAGGCTTTGTTGGGGACATCAGGGATAATTAGCCAAGGACCTCCAGATGGAATGCCAAGTGGCTATGGCTCTCAACCTAATATCACACCTGGGGTCTATCCTATGTACAATGCCCAGGCCGGCTTTCAAGCAGGTTATCAGACTCAGCAACTTGGTCAGGGTGGTGCTGGAAGAGGGCAGCTTGGTTTAGGGTATGGTGGTCCTTACATGGGTCTATAGATATAACCACTCAGGTATACATATGCAGCTCCTTTTTCATTTGTCCCTTTGATATTCTGAGTCAGACTTTACTTGGATTATGACCCTTCTATACCTCAAGACACGGACTTGCTGTGTTTGACCCTTTTATGTGAAGGTTTTTGCATTGCAAGACATCGTTTTCCTCAGTTCTTTTGTTATGCTTGCATTGTTTTCTATTTTGCCAATAGTTTCAGTTAGGCTAACTTTCAACTTATGTTTGTCTGTAAAGTGTTTTGCAATTTTTTCGTCACGGACTCGTGATGTTGTGTTTCTGAAGGGTATTCGGTTTTGCACCATTTATAAAAGTCATCTCTTATTTTCTCAAATAATTGTGCAGATATTCCAAATCAGTTCTTTTAAAATTGGCCTGGTGAATCTTCTGAAGTTATAAAGGAGCTGATGCAAATGGAGTTGTTTAGTTTTTGGATATACTCTTTCGTGTCTTCAAAGGCCATGACTCTTCAAACCTTTCAAGAAGTTTTCGTTTATATCTACTCATTTTACCAACTCTTTTGATGACATTCTAAACACACTTCTCTGATCTTACTTTTTTCAACTCTGTTTTAATTCTTTTGTGAACGTTTTCATTTGTAAAACTTAAATAGTGTTCCTCATGGAATAATGCTTTCACTCTGTTTGAATTCATGTTTTTCATTTTCTATTCAGACTCTAGTATTTGTTTTGATTTCCCTCTTGCTCTCGCGGGGTTGTGGATTTTTTTCCTAACACGCAATTTTCTTTTTATATTTTGGTCATATGGAACCTTGTGAAATATAAAACACACTTTCACTATACACAGAAATGATTCTACATTACGGATTATCGGTTTTCATGTATTATATTTGCTTAATCTTTATTTCTCTCGCAGGTGATTTTGACTGCAGGCTGAACAGTCAACACTAACGCCCAACCAAATCCTATGGGGTACCTAAAGTTTGAATGCCCGTCTATTACTTTGTTTCTTTTGCTGACAAAAGAGAAGGGGTGTGCAACTATGAATTAGTAGTTTATAACTAACGATTTAGGCATTAGTTGTTTTCTACTATAGTTTAAATAGACATTTGCTTGAACCCCAAAGATCATCTTGTTTTGGCTGTCTTAAAGAGGTTCAACAAGTTTTCAACTTGTTCTAAAGCACCCTTTTTTTTTAGAGTGTCTTGGAGTTCTCTTTGCTCTATAAGCTACATTTTGAAGCTCTAGCTAATGAATGTACTTACGGTTTGACCACTTATTAAAGTTATATTAATGTTTCTTAGATAAATTTCGAACTAAGTTTGGTAACACAGCATGAACTGGTTTGCTGCTGTGGCATCATGGGAGCTTAGAATAACTTCTCAATTAAAGGTAAGTTAAGTCATTTGCATTGTGAAGATTTGAGATTGATCTAGAACCAATGTTGAGGCATAATGAATTTAAAATGTGATTCCGTACACAAATATCCTTACCAGTTTGAAACTATATATCTATTATTTTGTATCCTGAATTAGAGCTTGAGGGGTGTATAAGAATCAGAGTATGGACTTTTCATTCACTAATGCTAAGTACAGAGGTTCTATCAAGTTGTCCACTAAGCCATTAAGTTACTATTGGGTTATAGCATTATGTGCCTCTGAGAAAGCTGATTTGTTGCATTTAACCAATGAAGTTCTTAATTCAACACTAGGTTCTTACGAGAACTGTGTTGGTAGAGCCATAGATAGAGTATGTGTTGTTGCTGTTCTCTATGTGACAGGATCGAAGGCCACACTTCAATGTTGAGATTGAATGAGTAGTCGAGGACAGGTTTACAAATGAAGGAGACTTGGGTGTGTTGACAGGTTGATATATTGTAAGAGTAGAGTTTGTGGCTGATAAAGAAAGAGAAAAGGGAAACAAAAACACGTGGGAGAACATCCCAAAGAGGAAGCACACGCGGATCTTCATGCAAACCCGAGTCTCCCATGTGGTCCCTCTCTAACTTTGTCCCCTCTTTTCTTCTTTTTTCATTTTTACTCTCTTTTTACCATACATCGAATCTTTTATATATGTTTGATTTATAATATTCAATAACATCTTGGTTTCTCTTCCCACTCTCATTTATTTATTTATTATCTCAACCTCATTTTGGGAAACTTATGTTTGAGAATGACCAGTTTTTATATAGAAAATGATTTCATAAAGTTAAAGTGATTACAGCACAGCATCTTTAATACTTGTTATATACGAATATTAGTTGGGAATTAACCTGATGCCAAATCTTTTTTGTAATGTGTTCAAAACTTAATACTCTCATATCTCTGGTTTATAAGTACGGAAACTCTTTGATTTTTCTTTTGTGTAACAAAGCCTTTTATCTGAAAACTCCACAGTAAAAGTGAGAGCTGGAGTGTAACAGTTTCAAAGGCAAAAGGCTCTTCTTTCTCTTTCTTTTATTTGTGTAGGAGAAAACTAAGGAGGGAGAGAGAGAGAGAAGAGAATGTATGTTTGGTTTTATAGTCTCTCTTTAGCACTTACCAAAGATTTGTCTCAGACCTACCACTTGGACAGAGAGAACCCGAGTTCTTTGCTTTATTTCTTTCAATCTGCTCTTTCTTAGTCTTTTCCTTTTTTGAAAATTGAAGCTAGTTCTAATCAGTCTTTGAACTTTTGTTTTCTTCTCCACAATCTTCTACTCTCTTTTCTTTCTCACATTTTAGTTATATCTGTGTTTTGAGTCCCTCGAGTACTGCATGCAATAAGAATCACTGTTTGCCTGATTGTTGTGTTTGACATTCTCGATTGTTAGGTGTTTAGATCGAACCAAGGGCTATTGTTTCTGTTTGAAGGCTACTACATCTGTGGGTTCTATCAGAGGAAATGTTGAAGAGCCAATCTCTCAGTCTTTAACTAGGCAGAATTCTTCTCTGTATAGCTTAAAGCTCCATGAGGTTCAAACCCACTTAGGCAGTTGCGGACAACCACTAGGAAGCATGAACCTTGATGAACTTCTTAAGACTCTTTTGCCGCCAGCAGAGGAAGGAGTTCTTCGTCAGGGAAGCTTGACTTTGCCTCGAGATCTCAGCAAAAAGACAGTTGATGAAGTTTGGAGGGATATTCAACAAGACAAGAATGGAAACAGTACTACAACTCCTACTCATAAGGTGCCTACGCTCGGTGAAATTACACTGGAGGATTTGTTGTTGAGAGCTGGTGTAGTGACTGAGACAACAGTCCCTCAAGAAAAAGTTGTGAACATAGCTTCAAATAGACAATGGGTTGAGTATCATCAGCCTGGACAACAACAACAACAACAACAAGGGTTTATGCCATATCCGGTTTGCGAGATGCAAGAAATGGTGATGATGGGTGGTTTACCGGATTCACCACATGCAGTTGGGAGGAAAAGAATAGCTGGAGAGATTGTGGAGAAGACTGTAGAAAGGAGACAGAAGAGGATGATCAAGAACAGAGAATCTGCAGCACGTTCACGAGCTAGGAAACAGGTTGAGAGGAGCTGGAGAATGTGATTTAGTTAGTGAATAATATCTGTTTGTTTATTAATCTAGTAATGACACTGAAACATGCAGGCTTATACTCATGAATTAGAGATCAAGGTTTCAAGGTTAGAAGAAGAAAACGAAAAACTTCGAAGGCTAAAGGTATAGAAAATCCCATATTTTCTTCTTGTTTCATCTAATTTCGTTATTTGGTTCAGTGATTTGCTTAACTCAATTATAATGGCAGGAGGTGGAGAAGATCTTGCCAAGTGAACCACCACCGGATCCTAAGTGGAAGCTCCGGCGAACAAGTTCTGCTTCTCTGTGATCTTAAAGAGTCTCTTCTTCTTCTTTGTGTTGGTTTATATCAGACAGCTTTGTTCTTTGTATATTCTGTAGAATTTATTGACTTTGAACAATGTCTTTACATACATTTCTTAAGTGTATCTCCTTTTGCAGCTTGTTCAAACTTTAGAGTACAAAACAATGTTTCAAGTATCAACTCAGACAACATTAGCTTGCAGAGTTGTATGACAATTGTGGTTCTTTGTCTATGTTACTTTTGGGCCTTTTCTCCAAATAGTTTATTGGGCTTTTCAATACGGCCCGAAATAATTCGCACGTCGTGTAGTCAAGGATCTAATTTTCAGAACCTTTCTCTTCTTCTTCGAGCAGTAAAGAGAAACCTTTCCCGAAAATCCAATTCGGAAGGAACCTCCGGCTATTCAATAGTAAATGCAATGCAAAAATATTCTCTGTTGGTCGTTCATTCTCAGCAGATCCTGCAACCACCATAGCCAGTTTGTGCTCAAAGGGAAACCTCCGAGAAGCTTTCCAGAGATTCCGACTTAACATCTTCACAAACCCTTCTCTCTTCACCCCTTTCATCCAATCTTGCGCTACGAAACAATCTGTTCGGTATGGAAAGCAGCTTCATTGTCTTCTCGTCGTCTCTGGATTATCTTCGGACAAGTTCATATGCAATCACCTCATGAGTATGTACTCCAAGCTAGGGGATTTTTCTGCGACTGTTACATTGTATGGGTTTATGCCTAAGAAGAATTATATGTCATCTAATATTCTTATTAATGGGTATGTTCGTACTGGAGATTTGGTAAGTGCCAGGAAGGTGTTCGATGAAATGCCTGAAAGAAAGCTCACAACTTGGAATGCTATGATCGCTGGTTTGATCCAATTTGAGTATAACGAAGATGGTTTAAATTATTTTAGAGAAATGCACGCATTTGGATTTTCTCCCGATGAATACACGCTTGGTAGTGTTTTTAGCGGATCTGCTGGATTGCGGTCGCTGTCCATAGGGCAGCAGATTCATGGATATACGATCAAATATGGTCTTGAGTTGGATTTAGTAGTTAAGAGTTCGTTGGCTCATATGTATATGAGAAATGGTAAATTGCAAGATGGTGAAATTGTCATTAGATCAATGCCTATTCGTAATTTAGTTGCATGGAATACACTTCTCATGGGGAATGCTCAAAATGGATGTCCTGAAACCGTGCTTTATCTGTATAAGATGATGAAAATATCAGGTTGTAGGCCTAACAAGATCACTTTTGTAACTGTGCTCAGTTCTTGTTCTGATTTAGCAGTAAGAGGTCAAGGTCAGCAGATTCATGCAGAAGCTATTAAGGTAGGGGCTAGCTCTGTAGTAGCTGTGGTTAGTTCATTGATCAGCATGTATTCAAAGTGCGGGTGTCTTGAAGAAGCAGCTAAAGCTTTCTCAGAACGTGAAGATGAAGATGAAGTGATGTGGAGCTCGATGATTTCTGCTTATGGGTTTCATGGACAAGGCGATGAGGCAATCAAGCTGTTTAATATTATGGCAGAACAAACCGAAATGGAGGTCAACGAGGTCGCGTTTCTAAATTTGCTTTATGCGTGTAGCCATTCTGGTTTAAAAGAAAAAGGGCTCGAGTTGTTTGACATGATGGTGGAAAAATACGGATTCAAGCCTGGTTTAAAACACTACACCTGTGTGGTGGACTTATTAGGTCGAGCAGGTAGTTTGGATCAAGCAGAGGAAAAAATAAGGTCGATGCCAATAAAACCAGACACCATTATATGGAAAACATTGTTATCTGCGTGTAACATACACAAAAACGCAGAAATTGCAGAGAGAGTCTTTAAAGAGATCCTTCAGATTGATCCTAATGACTCTGCTTGTTACGTCCTGCTTGCAAACGTTCACGCCTCAGCTATGCGATGGCGTGATGTATCAAAAGTTAGGAAATCAATGAGAGATAAGAATGTGAAGAAAGAGCCAGGAATCAGCTGGTTTGAACACAAAGGTGAAGTGCATCGGTTTAAGATGGGGGATCGTTCCCAATCTAAATCGAAGGAGATTTATTCATACCTAAAAGAGCTTACTCTGGAGATGAAATTAAAGGGATACAAACCTGATACAGCTTCAGTGTTGCACGATATGGATGAGGAAGAGAAAGAATCAGACTTGGTGCAGCACAGTGAGAAACTAGCTGTTGCATTTGCGCTAATGATATTACCTGAAGGTGTACCCATTAGAATAATCAAGAACTTGAGGGTTTGCAGTGATTGCCATGTTGCTTTTAAGTATATATCAGTTATCAAGAACCGAGAGATCACGTTAAGAGATGGTAGTAGATTTCATCATTTCATTAACGGAAAGTGTTCTTGTGGCGATTATTGGTAAATCCTCATGATGTGTTGAAATCAGTTAAAAGTATGCAATGACTCTGCTTCCGAACTTTTTTGGAGTGGTTAAGCATTTGGATTGAAATGGGAAGCCTTTTTGGGACGAAGTATTCAGCAACAAGTGTAATTTGTAATTGTGGATCCCTCAGTCAATTTCATAGTTGAAACACCACACCAATTTTTTGGTCAACATTGTCGTTGGCCGATCTATTAGTCAAATTCCTGCATAATGTGCTAGTGCGCTTGATTCTTGTGTATTTACCACATGCCACTATGTATTTTTTAGGGACTTGCCAATATATTAGTCTATTCTTTATTAAAAGTTATTCTCTTTTTCAAAATATATACTAAAATTTAAAATATTTTTTTCAATATAGAGAAATGTAACAATTTGCTTCACTTACATATCCAAATAATGATGTTATAATTTTATTTATATATTAATGTTTCTTTTAGAAAAAATGAAATTAAAAAGAACCAAAAAAACAAACCAAAGAAGGAAAATCAAAGGACAAATGGCTTTTAGCCTAGTGGCCGGCGGTAAGTCCACTTAAAGTAGTTCATTA
>JAKUCM010003535.1:0-27582 GCA_023374145.1 Lepidium sativum
TTTATGAGCCTCGTTATCCTTCACTTCTTTTTACACATTGTGGCCGAACTGGCCATTTAGCTGCTAAGTGTTTTTGCAAGATTGGGTATACACACTGGTGGGCCGATCGTTCTAATTTTCTCAATCAGCCACCTCATCGTGCTTCTCAATCTATGACACCAACTCAAACTCAACGTGCTAATCGCGTTACCTGTATCGCGCAATTTAGACAAGTTTTTGAAGGGTCTAGTTCTATGGTCACTGATGTTGATCGTCAAGGGTTTTCTTTTATCGGATCAGCAATGGAAAACACTGGTCTCTATGTTAAACCATCATAAGCCACATAATGGTGATCGTTTCTCAGGTATGTACTTCTAGGAATATTGGATTATTGATATTGGAGCATCCAATCATATGACTGGGTGTATTGATTCTTGATGGATGTAACTGATATGCTTCCGGTTCTTATTAAACTTCTTGATGGAAGATTTTCATGTGCTACCAAACAAGGCTCGGGTTTCTATTGGATCACATTTGGCGTTGACTAATGCATATTTTGTTGATGGTTTAGATTGTCATCTCATTGCAGTCTCTAGTTAACACATGAACGAGGTTGTATTATACAAACTTCTGATAAACTATGTGTTCTCCAGAAGAACATCACATAGACACTGATTGGGGCAGGTGAGGAGATCAATGGATTGTATTTCTTTAGAGTTGTGGAGGATGCTTACCGTGTTACTACTTCAGCTGTTGTGTCTAAGGAAATATGGCACCACTGTTTGTGCTACCCATCGTCTCAAGCAATGGATAAATTGGAGTTAACTAGTTCAAGTTTTAGTTTTGATTGCCATAAGTGTGTTGTTTGTATTCAAGCAAAACAAACACGAGATTCTTTTCCCATGAATTCTAATAAAAGTTCAAATTTTTTTTATCTATTACATGTTGATTTATAGGGTCCTTATCAAACTCCAGCTTTATGCAACTCAAAATATTTCTTGACTATTGTTGATGATCATTCTCGTGCCTCATGGATTTATCTACTCGTAAGAAAGTCTAAAACTGCTTAAACGATTTTATAGCGCTATTGTCAGAAGGCAATTTTGGTTACTCGTTAAAATGATATGAAGCATAATGGCTCTGAGTTTATGACTCTTACTCATTTTTCAAAGAAAATGAAATTATACATGAAACTTCGTGTGTCGGCACACCACAATATAATGGAAGAGTCGAACGGAAACATCTTCACGTTTTGAATGTGGCTTGATCTCTTCTTTTTCAGGCTAACTTACCACTTGATTTTTGGGGTTTATGTAGTTTAGCTACGTTATTAACCGGACTTCATCTCGTGTGCAGCTTCTCTATGACAAGAAACTGAGAGTTCTCGAATGCTTATGTTATGTCATAACCAAAAAGCATGGTGGAAAAAAATTCATTGAACGAGGCAAGAAAGCTATGTTTGTAGGCTATCCTTATGGCAAGGAATGATGGAAAGGTCTATGATTTCGAAACTGGACTTATGTCAAACATCACGAGATGTTGTTTTCTTAGAAACAGAAATTTCCCTACATGGTTTCTTCTACACCTGATTCAACTATATAGGTACCTTTGAACTACTACTTGCTATCACAATAATGATGATGAGTTCCTACCACTGTTACAGCCAGAACCTGCAGTTATTCCTCTGAAACCAATCTTATCACCACCTCCACTTGTAGATGTTCACACCCGCTACCTGAACCACCACTTGAACAAACACATGCGGCAGTTCCTGCGGACATTTCCTTGGAATGTGATACGCCATCTGATGACATTGTTATTGTACCACCAGAGGACTAACCGTTTACTACACCAAACTTGACTAGTGATTTAGTTTCTTCAATCTCCACTACTCTTTTCGGCCGATTTGGGCCATGGTCGGAGAAAGAGAAAAGCACCTGCGTAGTTACAAGATTATGTGACATTAACTACTCACATCAAAAGTGATTATGCTTTTATCGACACCTTTTGGTACCCGGTGGATAACTATGTTGATTGTTCTCAGTTTTCACCTACTCATACGGCGTTTCTAGTAGTTGTAACTGCTGGGAAATACCAAAAACGTTCCAGGAAGATGTTGAAGATGAAAATTGTAAAGAAGTTATACGAACTAAAATTGATATCCTAGGAGGATCAGGGTATATGGACTGTGCAAGAATTACCTCCTGGCAAAAAGGCTTTAGGTTGTAAGTTGGTCTTTATACTTAAATATTACTCTGATGGAACTCTTGAATGTTATGAGGCTCACTTGGTGGTTCTTGGCAATACGCGGATTGAGGGAATTGATTACAATGAGACGTTTTATCCAGTATGTAAATTTGTAACTGTCCCGCTCTTTTCTTGAAGTTGTTGTCTCTCGAGATTGGAAGGTACACCAAATGGAGGTACACCCACATGGGGGATTTAGATGAGGAAGTCTACATTTGGTTTCATCCGGGTTTTCGCACCAATGACAAGTCTATGGTATGTCAACTACAATAAACATCTATATGGTCTTCGACAAGCTCCAAGATGTTGGCAACGAAAACTTATTAAGGCGTTGTTGGCTTATGGGTTTGAACAAAATTACCAAGATTACTCCTTGTTCATTAATGAAAAGGTATTACACGATTTCACCTACTTCTTTATGTGGATAATTTGATTATCACGGAAATTCTTCTCATGTTATTGTTGCATTTAAAGAGTACTTTAGGCACATGCTTTGAGATGAAAGATCTTAGTATTTTGAAGTATTTTCTGATAATATAGGTTGCTAGAAGTCCTACATGATTGTATCTATCGCAAAGGAAGTGTGGATTTAGATATCATCTCGAAGACTGGTTTTCTTGTTTCTTGACCTGTTTTCACATCCAATTGAACAGAATTATAGCTTTATCGAGCTCTGATGTATATCATGATACCACACAATATCGCATATTGGTTGGACGACTAATTTATCTTGCGGGTCACCGAGACCAAAACTTTTTAATTGGCATACATGTTTTTTCCTCAGTCATGACTGAACCAAAAATTGATCATTGGAATGCCGCAACGAGAGTTGTATGATACTTGAAGAATAGTCTGGGTCAGGGTGTCTTACTGCGTGCAAATCAGCCTTTGATTATTAATGCTTGGTGTGATGCAGATTGGGCAACATGCCCTTATCTCGTCGTTTTCTCATTGGTTGGTTTATATAGTTAGGTGGTTCACCTATTTCTAAGAAAACACGGAAACGCCAAGTAATTCCCCCATTATTCTGCTGAAGTCGAATACCGCGCTATGGCTGATATTGTATGTGAGATCATGTGGTTTGAAATTACTTCAAGTCCTTGGTGTGTTTTGTTCTGAGCCCCGTCACATTGCATTGTGACAACATGTCGGCTATGTATTTGAGCTCAAATCTGATTTTTCATGAGCGTACTAAACATGTTGACTATGACTGCTATTTTGTTCATGACGGATTCTTTGGCGTACCATAGCTCTTCAACACGTCTCTTTTGCTGGACAACTGGTTAATATCTTTACTAAGGCACAAGATCGAAAAGAATTTGATTCTTTCTTATTCAAGTTAGGTATTTGTAACCTCTATATTCCAATTTGAGAGAGTATTAAATGATATAAAGTTATTAATATAAATTCGATATTTAAACTTATGTACATTAGTGTAATTAACCCACAGCTCTGTTTATAAGGTCAACGCCCTTCTTTTTAATGGAATAAGAAACTCTTTTATACCATTGTGGTTTCTCGACAAGTTTTTTTTTGTCAACATTGGGTCACAAATTGCCGGTTCATTAGCCAAGTTCTTGTAAATATAAGTGGAGGGACTTAATCCCAGGATGTGCAAGTGCGCATGACTCTTATGAACTTACCACCTGCAATGAGGGTAAATTACAACTTGCTTTCTTGACAAGTTTAAAGTATGCATGATTGTTATAAATTACGTTAAAGGAAAAAGAAAATTATATCTAAAGTGATTTTTTCCAATTATATGTATATCATTGGTCTGATAAAAAGTCCGTAATTATGTAAGAAAAAAAACCTCGTTTGAATATGATGAAGACTTTGGTGCACCTATTTACTCAAATTTCATGCAAACTTTATTTTTAAAACATGCCCTTTACCAAGAAAAAACTTTATTTTTAAAAAGAGTAATTGGTTTAAAATTGTAGTTTAGTCAAAACTAAAGTTTGTGATACTTCGTTTGCAACATATGAATAAACTCACGAGTCAGTGTTACCATTATGATGCATTCAAAGCAACTTTGATTTGTATATTTCTTCTTTCTTTTGTGTGGTGATAAGTGCTTTTGTGATTTTTTATATTAGGATAAGAAAAAAAATATTCATCTTGTTTTAAATATTTACTACTATAATTGTAGTTTAAATATAGCACTGCAATAAGCAATTTTCAACATTCTTTCTTTTTTATATATATGTTTTTAGAGAAAATGTTTCATTGTTGATAAATGAAACAAAATATTCTCAGACTATTGTTTTATTCAAAAAATTGATTTTTTACAGATAATTTTTCTTGCAAAAAATAGTTTCTTGTAAAAAGAAATTTCCCACCAAAAAGATTTATAGCCAAATTTTATTTTTCATCTTAAAAATTTGGATTTTACTTTTGTAAGATTTTATAAGAGATCTTATAAACTTTATAAATAATATATTTCTAAGTTATTTAATAAAACTTTAATAAAATTTAATTTATAAGTTATTTTATAAAAATTTGTAAAAAAATATTTTAAAATATCAATTTCAAAATAGGTTTGTAAAATGTTATAAAAATCTTAGAATTTAAATTATACACACTATTTTTAATATTTTGATTTTATAATATTTTTATATGGTTTTATAAACAAACTTATAAATCTATATTACATTTATATCCTATAAATTAATTTTTTATAAGATTTTGTAAGATAAACTTATAAATATATGATTATAAGATTTCATAAGATAACTTATAAATATTTTATTTATAAAATTATATAAAAAAATTTATAAAACCTTACAATATTAAAAAAAAAATTGAAATAAAAAGAAATTCTGGCGGGAAAACAAATTTTGTGAAAACAATTTACATAAAAAGTTTATTAAAAAAATTGAGAATATTTTCGTTATTTTTTATTAATGAGAAGTACTTTTGTAAAAATAAAGTTAAAATTTTAATTTTGTAAAAGTATATAGCAAAAAGAAAAATATCAAAAATTTCTCTTATATAGTTATTTAATCACAATAGAGAATATCAAAATTTATAAATGAGCATTCTTTATAAAATAAATCAATAATAGTGTTTTGGTGAGATACTTTACTCTAGTCTCTCTTCATATTTTCTAATCTAATTTATTCAGACAGATTAGTTAATAAAATTGAAAAATTATGAGAGATATTCTTTTTAAATTTTAAAATTTTAAATATATATTTTAAAAACAAATTCGGTGAAATACTATTTTGCGTTTAAAATTATAAGAAATACTTTTTTAGTGTAAATTGTATTTATGATAGACAATTTTAATGCAATTATAGTCTATTTTTTACATAATTCAGTATATATGTTTACCATGCACAATTATGTTATGTTTAGTTCTATTACATTCCTAAATTTACTATATGTGTTAACCGTATACTATATAAATATTTATTGTAGATAGTGTTGTATTTTATGTCTTCATTTTGAATACTTTTTTCTTGGAAAGGATATCGTAAAAATAATTGAAAAAAATACGTTTTAGTATTAAAATTTCAAAAAAAAATTCTCATGATTTTCTCTAATAAATATTCAATAATAATATTTCCTTTTTTATTATTTAATGTTTTAGAAAAAAAAAATTTAAAATAGTTGATGTTTTGCATTTATAATATATATTTGACCTAAATTTTTTTATTTTACTTTTTTCATTTATCTTACTTTTTCAATTTTTTCAATTTAAGTAATAAATAAGAATACACTATTATTTTCAAAAACTATATATAAAATTTATAAAACATCAATTAATTAAAAATAAAGAATGTATAATACTAGCATCTAGAGTTCTCGTGTCACAGGTCCTATCAACTTATAAGAAAATATCTTACCAACTTTTTCTGTTTCTGATAAGTCATCAATAACTCTTATCCCAAAAAACGTCATCAATAATTCCTTAGAATTAAAAAATGCTTACAAAAGAAAAATTGATGTCTATTTCTTCCATGATGAGTTATTTGTTTTTATTATTACTAAGGCCATCTTTAATCATAATATTATTTTAGTGTTAATATTACATTATATTTAGTATTATTTTAACACAAATATTTTTTCCTTTCTAAACTTATTTCCAACCACGAGTGACATTTAGCTTAGTGGCAGGTGGTAAATCCACAAAAGACACGCGTACTAGTACATCCTGGGATCGAGTCCCCCCGCTTGCATTTGCAAGAACTTGACTAATAGACCCGCAATTTGTGGCCCAAAATTAAAAAAAAAAAAATTTATCTCCAACCATAATATTATTTTGTTATTGAAATCACACTATATTTGGTACAGTTTTAACATAAAAATAAATTTTATCTCCAACTACAAAACTAAAAATTACACAAAAATATATTTTATATTATTCTCTAATCAAATATTTTATTTTTATTATTAGGACATCTCTAACCACAATACTATTGTAATATTGAAACTACACTATAGTTTTAACACTAAATTGTTTTCTTCTTCAATCACAACACTAAAACTAATATTATATTATTTTTATCATCCTATAATATTTTTAAATTTTTTGAAAATACTTAATTACTTTTAGTTAATGAAGTAATATTAGATCAAAACTGGTTATTAAAAATACTTATAGAATTAAAATATGGATTTTAACAAAAATATTCTTACCTAACTGTTATAATTACATAATGTAATTAACATGTAACGTAAACAATGTAATTAACATTTTAACCAAACATATACACTATTAAAATTACATAATTAGAATCAAACAAATATAATCACATTAAAGTTCAATAAACCATTAAACTACTAGAAAAACTTATCAAAATTATAAGTTTAGTTAAGCATTAAATTAATTTTTTAAGATGTAATCTACCTTTCATTATTTTTAATTTGTCAAATTCATTAGTACATTAATAAATAGTCAATTGGGAAAATATTACATTTTATAAAACTATTAAATAATAAAAGTTAAATTAAACAATAGAATAATATAATATTATTTTTAATATAAGTTTAGTGTTATGGTCCAAAGATAAAAAATTGTTTTTGTATCAAAACTATACGAAATATAGTGTAGTTTCAACGCTAAAATGATGTCTTGATCGGAAATACCATTAAAGTTGCAACATCAACATGTCTTGTGCTTATATTTTGTTTTCCATTTTATTGTTAACTTCATCTCTCTTTTTTTGTAACAAAACTGCATAAATAATTTGTTTTTCGTAACGTCGTTCCCTAAAATATAAAAGATTAGATAAAATAGTTGACGATTACGTCATAGAAATTCAGTTTAAAGTAAATAAGTTGGATTTGTAAAAACTTTGTCGTCGAATAAATTGGATACATTAGTTGTTCTGTAATCTTTAGGTAAATATAATTGATATGAGGTCCGTAATAATGATTCTGATTAATAATTACTCGCACTCATTATAAATGTGAAATGATGTAGTAATTAATACAATGGTGACGTAACTGCCTGCGTAGACTTTTTTGTCGGTCTTGACGTAGCTTGTTTTGGTTTCTTCTATTACATATTATAACGCACGGCAAGAATGATCAACACATGTTAATCATGTGATTTTTTTTTAATTACATGTTTCAATCAGGGTATTATAAACATGTAACTATCGATCTTTAATTAAACTATAATTTATGCTAAACTTTTAATAGGGGAATAACAAATACAGCATATATCACGGTGAAACATTTGAACCTTTGAGTTGAGCCAGTATATATAGAGCTTTAAATGATTTCACAAAAATAATACTAAAAATATATGGTTATCGAAATTTTCACGTCATTATCAATACTTCCTTCGTTTAACTTTACTTATCATTCTAAATTATTTTATGTAGATTGACATTTTTGTAAATTGACTATATTAATCTCACAAAAACATTAACTACAGTATTAATTACAACAAATATTAGTACTATATAGCATTTATAGCAAAACTATATTTGGAGATTTCATACAAAAATTATATTGAAAATTATGAATGATAAGTAATTCGAAATAAGAAAAAAATGTTAAAATAACAACTAATATGAAACAGAGAGTATTATATTTTAAAATATATGAGTTTTTAGCGGAAATCATAAATAAGATTGACTATCTATTTTTCCTTAATAATCATATATAGCACTAGAAACACTTAAAATATGAAAAAAATTTAATTACACACAAAGATGAGGTTAAAACTCTAATTATAGCCGAATTGTCACATATAACATTAAAAATAAACTTTGCCTCCATTTAATTGCACAGATAAAACTCTAATTTAACCCAATTTTGAATTTTAATTTTTTATAAAAATTTTAAAAGAACTATTCAGAATCAAAAACTGAATTACACCCAAACCAAACCCAACCCAAAAATTTAAAATAGTCAAATAAATCTTAAACTGGAACTAAAATTCCTGAACCCAAAAAAAATCAATCTCAGAGTCGACTCAAATATATCTTATCAAATTAAAAATACTAAATGATGTCTAAATTCATAAACAAACAACTATTTTCTAAATATTCTTTTAATAAAATGCCTAAATCTATATCAACCCAATTTGTTATGATTGCTTATATGTAGCAAGATTTAAATCTTTCTATTATATAAATATATTTGGTTATCTATAAAATTTCAAATAACAAAATAAAACACAAATTGATATGGATCTCTAAACTAGATTAGTTGTCGATGATAGGTGGCCCAGTAGTGTAGTCACTTTACAAGTCTTTAAGGCACCAGGGATCGAACCCCCTACCTGCAGTAGTAGGAGGGGATTTAAAAGCTACTAGGTTAGTTGAAAAAAAAAAAAAAAAACTAGATTAGTTTGGATTTATAGAAAAATGGTCAATAAACGTGCAAACATGATTGGTCTAGAGCCATACGACCTCTTTGATTGAAGTATTTATAAACCACTCACTTCTACTTGCTACAAGAGGCGTAAGCGGCTTTTCGTTCACAATAAATTAAACTACAACAACACCATTTGCTATAAAGACAACAAAAACTGTTTCTCATTCACAAACTCTAGATCTCTCTCTTTCTCTTCTAAATTCAGTTTCCTCCTATCTTCTCTGGTTCATCAAAAACGAACAAATACTCCAAGATGGCCGAAGCAGGAGGAGTAGGAAGAGGAGGAGAGCTCACGACGGCTCTATTGAAAAAGACAACAGAGAACAACATAGAAGAAGAAGAAGAATTAGGAATTAAGAAGAAAGTTTGGATAGAATCAAAGAAGTTATGGGTTGTGGCAGCTCCAGCGATCTTCACGAGATTCTCAACGTTTGGAGTTTCAATAATAAGTCAAGCTTTTATAGGTCATCTTGGTCCTATTGAATTAGCTGCTTACTCCATCACTTTCACTGTTCTTCTCCGATTCAGTAATGGTATCTTGGTAAGACTTCTATTATCAATATTTTATTTCATCGTACTTGATCTCATTAAGTTAGACCATCTCCATTGGGAGGTTCTTAGACAAGTTTCTTACAAATAAAAAAATAAAAAATAATGTAAAGAGAAAAAAGAAAATGATAAGAGTCTCTTAAATAAGAGATTTAAGAGACTCTAAAATGAGTTTCTTAAATAAGTGGATTGTTTTTATTGTTCATTTCTTTTTTAATAATTAAAATTTAATTACAAAAATAAATTACATTAAACTATTAATATTTTTGTGAATAAGAAACTCAAAATTAAAGACTCATGGATGGAGATGGTCTTATACACTACATCGAAAATAATATTAAATGCATATAACTTTCCATTAATTTCTCCAACTGGCTAGCTTTATTAATGCAGAGTTTTCAATTAATTGATGTGGGTTACTGGAAAATACTAAAATGACTTTTATAGAAAAATTATTATGATAAGTCCTTTTCGGTCAAGAAAATTTCTTCAATCGTCTAAATAATTAAAGACTCAATTATTATGATAATCGTCTAAATAATAGTCTAGAAAAATTATTATGATAAGTCCTTTTCGGTCAAGAAAATTTCTTCAATTGTCAAGAACTTTTACAAGTAAAAGAAAATTTTGAAATTTTAAATTTATTTATTTTTTAGAGATATAGAGATAAATAGTAGGTTCAGATTTATTAATGAAAATAAAGAAACAAAAAAGTTTAATTATTAATCTATAATTAGATATGATTTTAGTTTTTTTTTTTTGTCAACGACAAATTATATTGGGCCACAACTGGCCGACCCAATAGCCAAATTCCTACATAATGTAGATATGGAAACTCGATCTCGAATTATACAAATGTGCTGCCTTAAGTGGACTTACCGTCTGCCACTAGACTAGATGCCATTTGCGATATGATCTTAGTTCAATCTTAATGTTTTGTATCATCCAAACCTTTATTCTAAGGAAAACCTCAAAAAATATTGATTTTTCTTAAACAGTTTTCCGAAAATCAATGATTTAGGAATGGAATGAGAGTATACTACTCTCCTTAAGTAATAAAGTCAAGTCATTTGAATTTTTTTAGATATTCAGAAATTTACATATATTTTCCAATATGTTTTTCAAAATAAAATAAAAACTACAGAAAGTAAATTTTTTCTTTTCTTTGACCTCGAAATAACGTACGCACATCATGTGAATGGTGCTGACACTTGACATTGCTTAATTTGCTTGTCGCTAGCATGTGGTGATCTTCACAACCACAACTCTCTTCTATATACAGAACAGATTCGTGTTATCTTGTAGTAATTTATTTATTCTTTTAGTTATTCGATGGAAACCTGTAGAAAACAAATATTCCGATAGATAAATTTGTGGGTCGACAAGTTTGACAGGATTCATTTGCAGTCCATTTCGGTGGCCGATAACTACTCTCAGCCCTGAAATCAAAAGTAGTGACATATTTTGTTTGCTTTTGTGTTTTCATTATAAAAATCCAAAAACCATTATACCAAAATGATGTCCAATCTTTTTGGCATTATACTCGACGCCATAAAGAGCCAAAGATAGAAACTTACTGAGCTCCACACTCATGGGTTATTTTTTATCTACTCATATTTTTTAGTTTTTATTTATATTTTGGGTTTTTTCTCTTCATATTTTCTAATTAAAGTTAGATAACACTACGAAAGTTTTATCATAATTTGAGATCCTATCATTTTCCGTGTAATTTAAAATGTGAAAAGTGTCTTTTTGTCGACAACGTAGGTGACCTTCTGCTAAACAAAGTCGATTTATATGTTTATTGACTTTAGTTTTGCTTGGTTTTAATATTTTTAAAATAAATAGCTTTTGTTAATTTGCTGTGGTCAATAAGTTGGGTTTGGGATAAATAAATCTTAATTAAATGTTATCTATCTATTTAGACCACGTTTATAAGTAGGAACCAAATTTGAATTTAATTAGGTTATGACCAATACATCAAGAGATAAAACTATAAGGCTAATTAATTCAGTTAAACTTTAGTTTACTTTATTTGATTTTTGCGTAATTTTTCGTATATGTTATTTCGGTTAACACTTAACACATAAAGTAAGCGATGTCTAAACTTTCGTTACCATTACATATTGTTATTTAACTCGCCATTGACTACTAATCGTGTAATTACGAACCGTAATGCAGTTAGGCATGGCAAGTGCACTAGAAACACTATGTGGTCAATCCTATGGAGCCAAACAATACCATATGCTTGGAATCTATCTCCAAAGATCTTGGATCGTCCTCACAGGTTGTACCATTTGCCTCATGCCCGTCTACATCTTCTCAGGTCCTATCCTCTTAGCCTTAGGTCAAGAGGAACGTATTGTCCGTGTGGCTCGGATCATAGCTCTATGGGTCATAGGCATCAACTTCTCTTTCGTGCCTTCCTTCACTTGCCAAATGTTCCTCCAAGCTCAGAGCAAGAACAAGATCATAGCCTATGTGGCTGCTGTCTCCTTATGTGTCCATGTCTTTTTGTCGTGGCTCCTAATGGTTCATTTCGATTTCGGGATCACTGGTGCTATGACCTCTACATTAGTTGCGTTCTGGTTGCCTAACATTGCGCAGCTCTTGTTTGTCACTTGTGGTGGGTGCAAGGAGACATGGAGAGGTTTCTCTATGTTGGCTTTCAAAGATCTATGGCCTGTCTTTAAACTATCTTTGTCTTCCGGTGGAATGCTTTGGTAAGCTTTCATTATTTTATCTTAACATTCAGAGTTTGATTGGATAACATTAAACAAGGTTGCTTATTTTACTACCTACCACAATTCCGTTTGAAAATTAACGGTTGAAATAAATGTTTGAAAATCAGCGGTTGAAATAAATGTTTTAAGAAACAGCGCTTAAAATACGTGTTTGAAGTTATTTATGAACTTTTAACAGCTATTTCCAAACAAACTTATTTAATAGGCGTTTTCCAACTGTGGTTTCAATCTTCAGACGGTTTTTTAATCCGCCACTCATTTTTCTTTCAACCGCTTTACTCAATCGGAGCCACCACTCAGACCATCATGAAAATCGCATCAACCAAATATGATAATAATTTGTGACCTTTATTTTGGACAGCTTGGAGTTATGGTACAACTCGATCTTGGTACTGCTCACTGGAAATTTGAAAAATGCAGAGGTGGCTCTTGATGCATTAGCAATTTGGTAACTATCTCTTCTGAAATCCATATCGAAAACATTGATCTTTACAAATTTCATTTACTTGACGTTCAAGTTAAGTATATGGTATGCTATGAACAAATATAGATATTTATAATTCCTTTCCAATTTCTTTATGTAGCATCAATATAAATGGACTGGAGATGATGATAGCACTTGGGTTTTTGGCAGCAGCAAGGTACATACATTGCATAAATACATACCTATATTTCTTTTGGGTCTAAACCTATAAATTAACCTCACTTAATCGTCACTTTTTGTGTATTAATCTTATTCTTTGCTACTATATATATGTAGTGTAAGAGTGTCAAATGAGCTCGGTAGAGGAAACGCAAAGGGAGCCAAATATGCAACAAAGATAGCGACATTAACGTCACTTTCAATAGGAATGGTTCTATTCTTCGTTTTCTTGTTTCTAAGAGGAAGAATTTCTTACATTTTCACAACAAGTGAAGCTGTTGCAGCAGAAGTTGCAGATCTTTCTCCACTCTTAGCCTTTTCAATCCTTATGAATAGTGTTCAACCTGTTCTCTCTGGTATATATCTTTCTCTATTTGACGTACATGTGAATGGTTATCAATATTGAACCGATATTTGATGTAGTATGTGTCTTGAACCGGTTTAAACCGGAACAGGAGTTGCTGTTGGAGCAGGATGGCAAAAATACGTGACATATGTTAATCTTACTTGCTATTATCTTGTCGGAATTCCTTCTGGTCTTGTCCTTGGCTATGTCGTTGGTTTGCAAGTCAAAGTAAGTCAATCTTTTACTCATATACTTGTTTATAATTTTATATATACATTCACATTAAACTAATATAGTTTTTGTTTGGATCCAAATTTTAGGGTGTTTGGTTAGGAATGATATTTGGTGTCTTTGTTCAAACTTGCGTGCTTTTAATCATGACTATTCGAACAGATTGGGATCAGCAGGTTAGACACTGATTACATATATAATATTTATATGCAACAAATATAATTTGTTTTTATTTCCAAACAGTAGTAGTTTTCATTTAAAGAAGTTATCTTGGTACATGCCAATAATAATTTTTACTTAAATACGAAATTACTAATTATTTTTATTTGGTCAAGATATGGGCCATGTCTGACATTAAGGGAGATTGGCTTGGGGTTTGACCCAAACTCTTCATTGGTTTAAAAAAAAATGTTTGTTCAGGCTAGCGAGCTATGTTCTTGAAGTTGATACTGTTTATTGCTACTTGCTACTTTTTAGGTTTCTACGTCGTTGAGAAACCTAAACCGGTGGGTTGTACCAGAAGAAACTAGAAATGCAAATCAAATTTCATCAGAGGAATAATTTACCTTAACCGGGTCGAACCGAAGAGCCGTTTTGATAGGCCCGCAGCACTTTTGAACAACGCCTTGTGTTCAAGAAATTAATCTACATGTATGCAAAGGTTTTTGGCGGTTTTTGTAATTGGCTTAATCTTATTATTTTTGTGGGAGATGTAAGAGAGACAAAGTTTCTTAGAATAAATATTAAATTTAATTGTAAGTATGTACGCATTTTAGAAATTATTTTGTCTTCATAATTATTTTTCTGACGAGTTGACAAAAAAAATTGTTTTTCTGACTTGAGTTAATTTTAAGAACGAAAAATTAACTTAAACACCTCATTCTATAAACGTTACTAATATTCAGATTTGAAGACAATCAAGAATGTTATCTAAACACGATAAGAATATATTATATCTGCAATTGACAATTTATATATTTTAGTGAGATTGTTCCATGCATTAGTATATTGGCAAAGCATTCACAATACATTTGAATAAATTTAAGAGGAGCAACAAATTATTTATTTTCTTCCAACTCTTTTTTACATTTCCAAATAAAATTCGAGCCCAATTATCCGATATCTGCCATGTAAAAGACAATCTAAAATTTCGGAAATTATAATGGGCCTGGCACTAAAATGGGCTAGACTAGCCCATTATACCCATAGTAAACAGAGAAAACCCTAGGGTTTCTGTTTTATATTCTTAAGAACCTCGTTGTCGAGTCTTTTCTCTGGCAGAGGAGAGTTAGCGGCAGAGAGAAGAGTAAACTTTACCCAAGGCGAAGATGAAGACGATTCTTTCTTCCGAGACGATGGACATTCCCGACACTGTTACCATCAAGGTGCATGCTAAAGTGATCGAAGTCGAAGGACCTCGCGGCAAACTAGTTCGCGATTTCAAGCATCTTAACCTCGATTTCCAGCTGATCAAGGACCCAGAGACTGGGAGCAAGAAGCTTAAGATCGACTCCTGGTTCGGATCGCGTAAATCCAGCGCCTCCATCAGAACCGCTCTTAGCCACGTCAATAACCTCATCTGCGGTGTCACCAGAGGTTTCCGATACAAGATGAGGTTTGTGTACGCCCATTTTCCCATTAACGCCTCCATTGGTGGTGATGGCAAATCCATCGAGATCCGTAACTTCCTTGGTGAGAAGAAGGTTAGTTCTCTTTTTGTCAACCTGATTCTTTCTGTATATCTCGGAATGTAGTAGACTGACATTAACTAGGTTCAGCTTTATAAACTGAATAATGCTTTTCTGTAATCAATGAACTGACATAGAAATGTGGTTATGTAACAATAGGTGAGGAAGGTAGATATGCTTGATGGCGTAAGCATTGTGCGATCTGAGAAGGTTAAAGATGAGATTGTGCTTGATGGTAACGATATCGAGCTTGTCTCAAGGTCATGCGCTCTAATCAACCAGGTACTCTCTAAGTAGCATACAAAAGAAAGAATCTTTCGTCTAGCCACTACATATAGATAGATTAATTAGCCAATTTGGCTTGTAGTTGAGAGGAAATGAATTATGGATTGTATTCATATAGGTTACATAGTTCTATTGTTTTTTTGGTTGATGTTTGAAATGGTAAGTTAAACTTGGTCAAACTTGCAAGCTGGAGAGTAATTGTATTTAAAAAGGGGGTCTTTGGTTGATGTTTTGAGTTTGGGATCACAATTGTGCATAGTTGTAAACGAATTGATCTATCAGCATTTATGTCTCATGACCTTATGTAAATGACGATGAATGTTTGTAATATGCAGAAATGTCACGTGAAGAACAAGGATATCAGGAAGTTCCTTGACGGTATTTATGTAAGTGAGAGGAGCAAGATTTTGGAAGAGGAATAGTGAGATAAAATTCAACATAGCTCTTATATCGTTTCGATTGAATGTTAGTTTCGTGTTTTACGGGCCTGATCCACCGATGTTGCAAAACTCGGTTTATCCATTTTCCTTTTTTGTTCGAGATTTTGTGGCACAAAGATTTTTGGATAATATCTTATCGCTTACATTTTACCTAGTTAAAATTACATCTCAGAGTGAATTTGAAAGAATCGGAAGTGTGTACCGAATTCCCGATAATCACCAATTCTCAAGATGGATATTTAAGGCTGTGTTAATTTTGCAAATTAAAATGTTAGATTTATTAAGAAAGCATAAAGAGGGAGAGTAGTAAGGCGTTTGTCGGGTAGGGAGAAGATGTTTCAATCAGATTCTCCAATTGAGGTGCAAATATGCTTGCAGATTGTAGAACTAGGAGGTCTATTTCTTTTTGAAACTATGAACATAAGCTTTATACTACTATATTCAAAGTATTTGTTAATGGAATTTTAGTTGATTTGGGAATACAATATATCTTTACTAATGACTGATAGTACAAATACTCGTACACATTCCCACGAATTTGAAAAGAAAAGAAATTTTCGGATAGTTAAGATGATCCAGCTAACGAATCTAACATTTAGGATTTGATCCCTTTTCCCTACAATTGGTAAATTAAACAAAAATTTTAGGAAATGAATTTTAAGTTATAGATCGGGATTGTTGATATAATGTTGACAAACAAAAACAAAAGAACTATTATTTAAAACCTTAATAATTGTCATGCACAATTAGTTCATAGTTTTGGTTATGCCTTTAATTGGTGATTATAGCTTAATTCTATGATGATATTAATTATCTTTAATTGTTGTTCATTGAAAGCCTTAGTGTGTTAGACAAAGTCATAGACTGTTTAATTCAATAGTTTTTTCTTTTGACGGTGGCAAAATTGTGTTGATGTTCTGATTTTATTGGAGTTGATAAATTTATCGGAAGTGTGCGGCGGAGGTTGATAGAACAATATGTATTCATTTGCTCATCATAATTCTTATTTATTTATTTATTTATTTATTTATTTTGTATTTAACAAACTTCAAAAATGAAAAGATTATTTATAATTAGGTGAGTTGAAATTCAAAAGTTGATAGATGAGCAGAATTTAGTTTAGAAAAATAAGTTAAAGAAGTAAAATGGTTTGGCACTCAAATGGACAAGGCCCAGCCCAACACATTGACTATAAAAACGATGAAACTAGGTTTCTTTTGTTTCCTTCTCTTAAGTCGCCGGCCGTATCGTTTTCCTGAACTTCGACGGCAGTGAGAAGCTAAAAAAAATCCTAACGAAAAGATGAAGACGATTCTCTCTTCCGAGACGATGGATATTCCCGACACTGTTACCATCAAGGTTCATGCTAAAGTGATCGAAGTCGAAGGACCTCGCGGAAAGCTCGTTCGCGATTTCAAGCATCTTAACCTCGATTTCCAGCTCATCAAGGACCCAGAGACTGGGAGCAAGAAGCTTAAAATCGATTCCTGGTTCGGATCGCGTAAATCCAGCGCCTCCATCAGAACCGCTCTTAGCCACGTCAATAACCTCATCTGCGGTGTCACCAGAGGTTTCCGATACAAGATGAGGTTTGTGTACGCCCATTTTCCCATTAACGCCTCCATTGGTGGTGATGGCAAGTCCATCGAGATCCGTAACTTCCTTGGAGAGAAGAAGGTTAGTTCTCTGTTCTTTCTGTAAATTTGGGAATGAACTAGACTCACACTAGCTAGGTTCAGATTTATAAATTCGAACAATGGTATTCTGTAATCAATGAACTGACATAGAAATGTGATTATCTATGTAACAATAGGTGAGGAAGGTAGATATGCTTGACGGTGTAAGCATTGTGCGTTCTGAGAAGGTTAAGGATGAGATTGTTCTTGACGGTAACGATATCGAACTTGTCTCAAGGTCATGCGCTTTGATCAACCAGGTACACTTTTACTAGCTATTCCCAATTAATATTCAATCATCAAAAACGTAAAAGTAAAGTTATTTTTCAGACTCGTATAAGGAAAATGAAAATGCCTAGAAATGATTAGTGAATTTGGCCAAATTTGCAGACTTTAGAGCAATTGTGTTGAAAAAAAGAATTTTATGGCTAATGTTTTAGTTTGGGATCACAAATTTGCATAGTGAGATCGACATTTTTTATTTTTATTGCATCTATGTCTTATGGCCTTAGTCTATTGTAAATTTCAATGGTTATTTGTAATGTGCAGAAATGTCATGTGAAGAACAAGGATATCCGAAAGTTCCTTGACGGTATCTATGTTAGCGAGAGGAGCAAGATTTTGGAAGAGGAATAGTTCAGATAAAATTCATCATAGCTCTTATATCTTCTCCTTTGAATGTTAGTTTTGTTTTCATGGACAAAATTCACCTGTGTTGCAGAACTCGGTTTATCGTTTGTTCCCTTTTTGTTTGTTCGAGATTTTATTTACTCTGTGACAAGTTTTTGGATAATATTTATCACTCTCATATCGTTAATTAAATCACACTTGGAGTGAAAGTTTGTGACATTGGTATGAATTTGAGAAAAATGAGTTTTTTACCAATTTTCTGATCATCATCAATCACCAAAGGCTGCGTCAATTTTAGACAGAAGAAATTAAATATTTTGATTTGAATTTGCCATAAAAGCAAGCAATAGAAAGCATAAAGGGGCCACGAGGCACTGATGAATTTGCCTACAAAACACACTTGTTCTCTTTTTAGATTCCTTAGCTACACAGACTTCTCTTCTCAATCCTCTCTCTTTCTGCGATTTTGATCTCTGCGTTAACTTCTCTCCACCACCGTAAGTTTATTTTCTCTCCTTTGTTTCTGAACTCGTTGAGCTTTCACTTTAGTTTTGTCTTTGCTCTTGATCGACTTGGTTTTGACTTGATCATCACTTTATACTGTTCTTAAACGATGATGATCTTTTTGGTTTTGTATACTTACACGACTCCCTAGGATTTTGATTTAAACTAATACTGTACTTAGATCTTTCGTTTTGCTTTATCCGATCGTGAAGAGGAATTTCTTTTACCAACTCAGTATAATACATTTCCCATGATTTCGCTTTGCATGTCTTTTAAATCTGTGTGGTGGTCGTAGAATCTGATCCTCTTTCTGTGATATAGGGTGTAAATATTATCTAAGATTATGGCAGACGGAGAGGAAATTCAGCCACTTGTCGTGGATAATGGAACTGGTATGGTCAAGGTGAGTTAGCTTCTTTAATTTGGTTTAGCTTCAGGGGACAGATTCTTCTGTCTTAAAGCCTAAATTTTCGGTCTTTTACTTTGAATCGGTGATAGGCTGGATTTGCTGGTGATGATGCTCCGAGAGCAGTCTTCCCAAGCATTATAGGCCGTCCTCGGCATGCTGGTGTTATGGTTGGAATGGGACAGAAAGATGCTTATGTTGGTGATGAGGCTCAATCGAAAAGAGGTATACTTACCTTGAAATATCCCATTGAACATGGTATTGTCAGTAATTGGGATGATATGGAGAAGATTTGGCACCACACTTTCTACAATGAGCTTCGTGTTGCTCCTGAAGAACACCCTGTGCTTCTGACTGAAGCTCCTCTCAACCCTAAAGCCAATAGAGAGAAGATGACTCAGATCATGTTTGAGACTTTCGATGTCCCTGCTATGTATGTTGCCATTCAAGCTGTGCTTTCCCTTTATGCTAGTGGCCGTACCACCGGTTAGTGAGCTTGCTTCAGTGTTTGGATGAGTCTTTTGCTTGAAAATGTTTGGTTGATCTTGACACTTTTGGTTTCCTTTCAGGTATTGTGTTAGATTCAGGTGATGGAGTCAGTCACACGGTTCCTATCTATGAAGGCTATGCACTTCCTCATGCTATTCTCAGGCTTGACTTAGCTGGACGAGATCTTACGGATGCTATGATGAAAATCTTAACAGAGAGAGGGTACGCATTCACCACAAGTGCTGAGAGAGAAATCGTAAGGGACATCAAGGAGAAGCTTTCATATGTGGCCTTGGATTATGAGCAGGAGCTTGAGACAGCTAAATCCAGCTCTGAAGTTGAGAAAAACTATGAGCTCCCTGATGGTCAAGTGATCACAATTGGTGCAGAACGATTCCGTTGCCCAGAAGTGCTCTTCCAACCATCGTTTGTGGGAATGGAAGCTCCCGGGATTCACGAGACAACTTACAACTCTATCATGAAATGTGATGTCGACATCAGAAAGGACTTGTATGGTAACATTGTGCTCAGTGGTGGCTCGACCATGTTTCCAGGAATCGCTGATCGAATGACCAAAGAGATCACCGCTTTGGCACCTAGCAGCATAAAGATTAAGGTGGTTGCACCGCCGGAGAGGAAGTACAGTGTATGGATTGGGGGTTCCATCTTGGCTTCTCTTAGCACATTCCAACAGGTATTGTAATAACTCCTTAACCGTATTGATGTTACAGCGACTTACCTAGTGTACTGATGGTTGATTACGTTGTTCGGAAATGCAGATGTGGATATCAAAGGCAGAATACGAAGAATCCGGGCCAGCCATTGTTCACAGGAAATGCTTCTAGACAAACCTCATGAGTTTGGGGTTTGGGGTTTTCGGCTTGTTGAGTGATGAAATTGGCTTAAGGTAAATATCTTTGATCTTGGCTTGTTTTAAGTTTTGGTCCTTTATGTGTGTTCATGTATGTTGAGAAAAGTGAAGTTGAGTGTGTAACTATATCTAAATGTTTTCTCTGTTTCTATATTGGTTATGTTCACTGTTGGATTTGAGATTTCCATGGGATATTGGCCACAAGACCTATTTGGAAAAAAGATTTATATTGATGATGATTTTTCTTAGATTTCGGAAATGAAATTGAAAATTCACATTGTATGGATTGTTTGCCAAAATGCCTAGTATCAGGTAACGCAATCAAATATTACTCATAAATAATAATATAGTGTAAATCCACTTTGGTGATGAATGTTTCCAACCGAAATGGACAAATACATAAATTTGCCATAATTGCTACGAAATCAAGGACATTACATTTTACCACTCTGCATGATTTGTCGCAAAACTAATAAAGTTGTGAAGTCTTTTTCTCTTGGAATATCGTATGTATCTGGATTTTAGTATCTGTACTTCCATCAACCAAAATTGAAGACACCTAAAGACATTTGCTAGACGTTTTTTTCTTTTTCTTTACTTTGAACTTTTTTCTATGGAAGTAAAATTATGCGAGAGGGTGTTTCCAACCAGCATTGGTTACCGAAGACCGAAAAGAGTTTCAGATTCGAATTTACTTTTTGGAAAGGGTATTTATATGGGTAATTTTGATTCGAATCTCAACCCTCAGTGTTGAAGTCGGCAGTCACCTAAACACGAGAATTTATTGGTTTACAGAAACAAAAACTACGATTGGTTTTGTTGCTCGTCAAGACTCTTCTAATCTTGTCTCATCACGGCATGATTTAGGTGGTGCTACAACTACTTTTCCTTCTAGACTAGATTCTTCTGTTTAAACATGAAGTAACCAAGATCCTTCTAGGCAAAATCTTCATGTTCTTGTACGAGATCAGTTTTGATAAATTGTAGATTTCAACTCAAAACCATCCGGTAATAAATAGAGTGACCTCTAAATCATCTATTAAGTTATTCCATGCGAGATACGTATGTCACGTGAGAAGAATACTGTCGCACAGTGGACAAAACTCAGCATTGGTTTTAGTGGGGACATGTTGTGCTCGACTGGTCTCCAATACTATGTCTCATTTATTATTCTTTTACATGGGACCCTATTTATTTAATTTTAGTACTCCAAAGTTATGGGTACCACTCGAATTTTTCTGTAAATTTTCTTTCTTATCTTGACTTTTATCTCTAAAGATTTCAATTTTTTTATTTTTCAACTGCAAAGAGACATGGCAAAACGAAATTTGAGGCTAGTCAGCCTCCAACTTTATCTCAAATTTTCAATTTTCCCTCTCTTTAGACCTCTAATAATAATTGTGGTTCTTGGCTTTTTGCTAGAGAATAGAGGCCATTTGTCCTTTTTTTATTACAATAAATTCACAAAATTTTGATTTTTCTTGTGATGGTGGATCCCTTTTCCTCGTGCTTCGAGCTCCATTTAGCTTTTACTTGGTATACTAAAATCAGATAAAAGTGTAACTCTTTTGAACGTCTTTTACAGAAACTAAGATTTCAAAGAAAATGGCGAAAGAGAATAGTAGTCATCAGCACGCAGAAGCAAAGAGAAAGAGACTCACTTGGATTCTCTGTGTAAGTGGTCTCTGCATATTGTCTTACGTTATTGGCTCTTGGCAAAGCAACACTGTCCCAACTTCTTCTTCTGAGGTTCACTCACGAATGGGATGTGATGAAACAACAACTCGAGTTCAGACTCAAACAAATCCTTCTTCTGCTTCTGATAATGATGATAATCTCTCTTCTGATTCTTCCTCCTCAGAACAAGTTGAGTTAGATTTCGGAAGCCATCACAAACTCCAGCTTAACGTTAAGAATCAAACCTTAAAGTATTTCGAGCCATGTGATATGTCTTTGAGTGAGTACACTCCATGTGAAGATCGACAAAGAGGAAGAAGATTTGATAGGAACATGATGAAATACAGAGAGAGACATTGTCCTACAAAAGATGAGCTTCTTTATTGTCTGATTCCTCCTCCACCAAACTACAAGATTCCATTCAAATGGCCTCAGAGTAGAGACTATGCTTGGTATGACAATATCCCACACAAAGAGTTAAGTGTTGAGAAAGCAATTCAGAATTGGATTCAAGTTGAAGGTGACCGATTTAGATTCCCTGGTGGTGGTACAATGTTTCCACGTGGAGCTGATGCTTACATTGATGACATTGCTAAACTCATTCCTCTTACTGATGGATCCATTAGAACAGCTATAGATACAGGATGTGGTGTAAGTTTCTATTTCTTATTACACTTTCATTCATCTCTAACTTGTTCTAATTGATTCAGCTTGATTGGTGGCTTAGGTTGCGAGTTTTGGTGCTTACTTGTTGAAGAGAGACATTGTGGCTATGTCTTTTGCTCCAAGAGACACTCATGAAGCTCAAGTCCAGTTTGCTTTGGAACGTGGAGTTCCTGCAATTATAGGGATTATGGGATCAAGAAGACTTCCTTATCCAGCTAGAGCTTTTGATCTTGCTCACTGTTCTCGTTGTTTGATTCCTTGGTTCCGAAACGGTAATGAAAATTGTTTGAACTTTTGTCATCAGACTTCTTGATTGGTGTCAGAATTTAACCAAAACAATTAACAATGGTTATGTGTAGATGGTTTGTACTTAATGGAAGTGGACCGGGTTTTAAGACCGGGTGGTTATTGGGTGCTCTCAGGCCCACCAATCAACTGGAAGAAATACTGGAAAGGTTGGGAAAGATCAAAAGAGGATTTGAATGAAGAGCAAGAGTCAATTGAAAATGTAGCAAGAAGTCTCTGTTGGAAGAAAGTTACAGAGAAAGGTGATTTATCAATCTGGCAAAAGCCTATCAATCACATTGAGTGTAAAAAACTCAAAAAACTTCATAAATCTCCTCCTCTATGCAGCAAATCAGATCTACCAGATTTTGCTTGGTAATCACTTCAACTTCTTCCATTAATTTAAACTAAACTAGCATTAGTAAAACTATAATAATGTAGCCGAGTTCTCCTCAGTCTAGTGGTTTACGTGTTCCAGCTAATAGCTCAAGTATCTGAAGTTCGACTTCGCACCATTGCAAGTGGAGGTTAAAAAGTAGGGAGTTTAGGGCGGGTTTGAGATAACACCTTGTTGACTGAATTTAATGAAATGATTTTGGAAATAGGTACAAAGACTTGGAATCTTGTGTAACGCGACTACCAGAAGCAGACAGTCAAGACGAACTTGCAGGCGGTGCATTGATGGATTGGCCAGACAGAGCTTTTGCAGTTCCACCTAGGATAAGCCAAGGAACAATACCAGAGACTAATGCTGAGACATTCAGAGAGGACAATGAAGTGTGGAAGGAAAGAATACAATATTACAAACAGATAATACCAGAGATTCCAAAGGGAAGATTTAGGAACATAATGGACATGAATGCATACCTTGGAGGATTCGCTGCAGCAATGATGAAATATCCATCTTGGGTTATGAATGTTGTTCCTATTGATTCAGAGAAGCAAACTTTAGGAGTTATTTACCAGCGTGGATTTATTGGAACTTATCAAGATTGGTGTGAAGGATTCTCTACGTATCCGAGAACTTATGATTTGATTCATGCTGGTGGATTGTTCAGCCTTTATGACAACAGGTAAACAACATTTACTCTCTTTTTTTTGGTTTTCACAAACATGTATTGATGTTGTTGTTGATATGATGATGCAAGGTGTGATATGACATTGATACTACTTGAGATGGATCGAATATTGAGACCAGAAGGAACAGTTGTGTTTAGAGACACTGTGGAAATGTTGACGAAGATACAAAGCTTAACCAATGGAATGAAGTGGAAGAGTCGGATTTTGGATCATGAGAAAGGTCCCTTTAACCCTGAGAAGATCCTTCTTGCTGTAAAATCTTACTGGACTGGTCCTTCTTAACTTTTGTATTTTCAATCTTTTTTGAACTCTTTTTTTGGTTACCTTTTAAGATTCTTTATCTTCTGTTTTCTCATATTTTCTTTCTTTCTCTTCGTTTTCTTCTAGAAGAAAAAAGAAAGAAAATCTATGATGTTTTGGGAAAATTCATAGGGAGCATGGAAATTTTAGCAACTTTATATATTGAAAACGAGAAATGTTTGAAAACAAGAAGACACCAAAAGACATACTGTTGGAAAGCTCTTGGTGTCTATTTTCCAGACCAGCTTTTGAATCCATATTCAGAGGTCGTTGTTGGAGGTGGACTTCGATCCCTAGGCCCAATAAATTAATCGAGCTCGACCCATAATGAAAAAGAAGTAAAAGTGCACTGGCGAAAAGATTATGTCTATCCGGGAATATCATGTTGAAGATTTCGGGAGAGAATTCACATCTCTAGATTTTCTATAGATAAGATCTAAAACCCTAAAGGAAATGGAAGAGATAAAATCCAAAATGATCAAGGAAAAGGAAAAGATAAGATCCTAATCCCACAAGGAAAAAGAGAAATGGGAAAAACATTGTAATTAGAAGGTCATATAAGAAAGAGTGACACTTAACTTCAGTTAGAACAGTCGTGATCATCAAAAAACCGTATTGCAAGTTGCGCTCTGTTTTATTTATCTTCCAAGCCAAAACTTAGGTGAGCAATTGATATGTAGAAACATGGTTTCATATATCTTTATAATGCATAAATATTAATGTTACGTTCATGATTGATACCATGTTTGATGTTGTGTGATGCTAACTAGAATATAATGTTAAGTGGTTGTTAATTCTGAGATTAAGCGATTTGTTATGGATGGTTAGATGTTACATTTTTCGCTTCATTATGCTTTGGTATATTGTTAAAACGGAGGATGGACGATGATATAGAAGAAACAGTACATAAAGGTTACACTAATTTTAACAAAAGACCAAAGCAGTGATTCCATTAAGAACCTCCAAGCTTTGCTTGGTAAAGTAGAGACTACGTATCTCTAACAGAGATTTCATTACCTTCATGTGAAAACGTTTTGACTATTGTCGTACCAACCAATCAAACTTTTGAGTTTCAAAGTATCCCAATAATGTAGTTGAGTTGTTAGCTTGTTTAGATTCGAACCATTAGTAAGAACGTTCTGACAACCCTAAGTACGTACCTAAAAACCTCCTTCTTTTTGAATCCATGTCTTGTCTATTTGCATTAATTAGTTAGGTTAAAGTTAAGCAATCACACACCCATAAATCAAATCAAACTAATAAAAACTTTACACATTTGCCTAAAAATCTATTTCTTATATTTGAAGTATATACAAAAAAAACGAGTTCTTTCAGTTTGGTACTTAAGATGATCCAGCTAACGATTCTGGTATCTAAATTTCGATTCCTTCTTTTTACAATTGTTAAATTAAACAGGAGTATTAAGAAGTGAACTTTACGTTACGTCAATGATAGACCGAAAAAAAGAGAAAAGTATATACAAAAAAATAAATAAAAATAAAAGAAAGTGATGTGGTAGGGTATCGAAAGAGCATGAGAAAAGAAAGATGCTTGCCATATTTTGATATTTACAATACAGATTTTAATGACCTCTTCAATTTCAGACAGACCAAATCTTTCTTCTTCCTGCTTTCGTCTCTACCCAAATCCTTCCCCGAGTTTGTCAAATTTTTCATCTTTCTTATTGGGACACACAAGTCCGATCTCTGTCTTTGGATCCACATCATGGAGGTTGAAGAAGAAGTGAGACGAGTCGTCGAACAGGTTAAAGAGCTTCATGAATCTTCCACTTCCTTCGTTTCTTCTTCTTCTCAGGAAGAGCTCTCTCTCCGTAAAAGAGCCTCTGTCGTTGACTCTTCAATTCGCCGTCTCCGCTCCACTGTTGTCTCTGACAAACATCTCGATCCCAAGCTTTACGACAAGGTAAGATCTTTTGAACCTTTTTCTCTCTTCATCCATATCTTGATTCTCAAAGTTCGTTTTTTTGTTCTTCCATTGCTATAGCTGGAGGAGGATCTGCAACGTGCTAGATGCATGCTTGCCGATGGAGACGCTTCCTCTTTTCTTCCCTCCAAACCTCAAGGTTTTGTTTTGTCTCTCGCTCTGAGATCAGCTACTCAAATCTCAGATTCAATTTCTTAATTGATCTAAAGTTACAATGATTGAACTTTTTTATCATTGTTGATACTTATGATTGGAAATCAGGACGCTTTGTAAGAATGTTCTTAGGACCTGTGAATGTTCGAGCTTCACGGAAAGATATACAGCTTAAAGTTAAAGAAGAATACAATAGCTACAGAGTTAGTATTGCCCTTTTTCGCCATTAATGTGGTTGGTGGCATCTTGCTTCAGTCTTGAATTAATCTGTCAAATTCATTGTCTTCTCCATGGAAACAGGATAGGACTGCTCTTCTTTTTCTTGTTTTTCCTGCAATACTTTTGACACTAAGATCTTATGTATGGGATGGATGCTTGCCTGCATTCCCTGTTCAGCTCTACGAGGTATATATACTAGGACTGAAGTCGTCTTCGATTACATAATTGTATTTGTGTTTCCGATTTTGTATTAACATGTCGACTCCTTTTATCAGGCTTGGCTGCTGTTCCTTTATGCTGGTTTGGTTATGCGAGAGAACATTTTGAGAGCCAATGGAAGTGATATCCGTTCATGGTACTCCTATTCTCTTTCTCCTTCGTTTATTATGATTGTTTTGATCCCTTAAGTTTTGGTCGGCTATTGTTATCTAGGGTTTGAAATTTGAATTATTCTTGGCTGTAACATATGTTATGCTATTGCTGAAAGTCAGAGGATTTATAATTCTGAGTGAATCAGATCATTTCTAGAGTGATATGTTACGGATCCATTGATCGTAGGTTCTAAATTCATTAGGTGCTCCTTCCTCTGAAAGCAAGGTTCATTTTTCATTTGGCTGGTCTCTTTTTCCGTTAATTAGATTGGCTCCGCTGCTGAATCTCCTTGTTTGTGTGACCGTTCTTTTATGACTGCCC
>JAKUCM010003536.1:0-16467 GCA_023374145.1 Lepidium sativum
AACTTTATCCTTTTGGTCAACACTCCTTAGAAAATCATCAATAAAGGATCTAATTTTGAAATTTCCTGAGCCATTGATTAGATAGACCTAGCTATTACTATCAAGAAGCACACAACATAAATTGATATAACGAATTCAGAGGGACAATGTGCAGACCTTGGATTGTGATTATGGACAGCTCCAACTCAATAATGTTGTGTGCTTCTTGTTAGTAATACAAGGCCCAATAGTCAAGACAATGTCGAATCTCAAATATGTAAATTTAGGGTTTTAATTGAAAATTATCACTATGCAAAAATAAGGTCACTGGAGTTTGCAAGTGGCAATAAATACTAAAAGACCCCAAGAATAAAGAATTTGAAGGTTTCAAATTGATTGATGAATGGTTAATCAAGCCTAGAACTATGGAAGCAACATACTAGTCTTCAATCTAATTGTAAGTGGTTCTAAATTAAAATTTGAATATTATTTATTTTTGTCACAAGTAATTAATCGACAAAAATTCGATTTATAGCTAAAATATTTTAATTGGAGTAATGAGGGAACCGAACTCACCACCTGGTGACTAAATCAAAAACAAACTAATATGTCCATCTATTTATTGACATTAAAATTCGACTATTTGACTCTACAAAATGTTACTTAAATATATTTATTACAGGGTAATTATGGTACATGTTTTTAAAACAAATGCAATTGCAAACCAAACTAAACCAGTTCCATAAAGTTGTAATTTGAACAATAGGCACGTGCGGGGATAGCTCAGTTGGGAGAGCGTCAGACTGAAGATCTGAAGGTCGCGTGTTCGATCTACGCTCACCGCAACTAATATTTTTGTTTAATTTATTCTGAGCCCATTGGGCCTTTTCAGTTTTTAAATCTAAGCATATTGAGTGTTCTACAAATCGTATTAGCGAGCCCATTTGTCGATATGGGCCGTGTTAAAACACAAAATGACTGACTATGCAAACGATGCCGTTTTAGAGGAAAGGAGCTAAAAGTATTGGACCAACTTAAGAATCTTCAATTCCTATAAGTGTATGCAAATTAATATTCAACTACCATAAAATTCTCTATAAATTAATAATGTTGATGAGATTACACTAAAATAATATTTTTAATTAATTTATAGAAATGATTAATTTATCGATATATTAATCAAATTTAAAATTTAATTTAAAATTATAAAATTATATTATTTTATGAAGATTTTTAATATATTTTAATTTATAGAGTATTATTTAAAGAGGGTTATACTGTATTCAACTCGATAAAATTTCAATTTTAATATATTTTTCCGATAATTATGGTACATGTTACAAAAGGACCGTAATCTATGCATTTTTTATATCTAGATCTTCAATTTAAGCCAAACCAACAAGCTTCTCACTAACTTCCCACAGTTTCTTAGCCTTCTCTGCATCACTAGCTTCTTTTGAGAGCTGATTCTCAAACGAAGACGAGTTATTGTTCCAGCTCCAATACACACCTGACTTTCCAAGACTAGGGTCACTCACAACCTATACAAATCACAGTCACCGTATCAATTAAGAATCTGTTTTACAGAGTTTATATACTTATTAGAGATGGGTTTTGAAACTGACCTGTGCTAGTCTTTTTCCAGCTTCTTCTTCAGATACATAACCTTTGGTGATATACTTTTGAAATGGAGGAAAAAGAAGCCGAAACAACGGTATGTGTTCTCTGAACAATCCAGTTGTAGCAATGCAACCAGGGTAAAGAGATGCAAATGTGACTCCTGTTTCCTCGTGATAACGTCTGTGAAGTTCCTGCATTGTAAGCATATTGCAGACTTTGCTGTCTTTGTAAGCCCTTAGCTCCATCAAAGTCACCTCCATCGATCATAGAACTGTTTTATTCCATTCAATCCTGATGCTAAGCCTCTCAGGTCTCCAAGGTTTGCTTTTGGTGGCACATTCCCAGCTAAAGTGTTTGTGTTTCCTGCAATAATTCAGAAGAACATTCAGTGTCTGAAACAAGGAATCATTTGGTGGATATGGACTTTCCTTTTCTAGTACTTACCTGTTATTGATCCTACAATGATCATACGTTTTGATGGATAATCTGATTTTTTTAGGTCATCAAGTAGCAATCTCGAAAGAAGAAAAATGTCCCAAGATGGTTGGTTCCAACGCTAATCTCAAATCCTTCAGCTGTAAAAGAAGGTTCTTTAGCAGTTGGTTGATAAACTGCAGCATTGCAGACGAGAACATCGAGGGATTGTTCTGTTCTTCTGAAGTTTTCAACGAATTGCTTCACACTCTCAAGTGAAGCAAGATCAAGATGCATCACTGTGTAGTCCTCCTTTGACATTCCAACAGCTCTCGCTGCCCTCTCAGCCTTGAGAAAGTTTCCTACAAGCCATGATCACATGCCATTTCCCTGTATCTGCTAAAGCCTTTGCTGTTGCTAAACCTAAACCAGAAGAAGCTCCGGTGATCACTGCAGTCCCCTTTTCTCTCAGTCTTCTTTTGCTCCGATGATTTTGCAGGTGGGTTTGCTGTAACTGTCTGTGCAAAAATGACCTGTAGAAAAACTGTTGTTTTTGTCTTCTCTGCTCCTGCAACGAAACAGAGTAAAACCTCTATAACAATTCTAAATCTTTCATAGGTCTGAGAATTCAACATCTAACACTGTGATTGATTGTTACCTTGCAAGTTAAGTGGGTAGAGATCTTCTCGGTTCTAACATTGTTAGAAAACGAAAAACCAGTTAAAGTCGTCTCCTTTAGAGAAGCACTGAATTTGCCCTGCAATATCACCATGGCATTGTGATTTTGCAATTGATCGAAAACTATTAAGAGATGAACTCAATCTCATCAGTAACTAAGGAAACCTACCTCTTTTTGGATTGAAATGGTTGAAGGAAGAAGAGAATAAGCAGCTTGAAGAGCCATTGATGTATTGTACAGAACTAAATCTACTAGAGTTTCTTCAATATGATGGGGTTGAGACAAAAGATAAGGTCACTGGTCAATAGTGCCACGTGTACTCAAACTCAACCAATCAGATAACTCATTTCAGATTCGTTTTCTGAGTCTCTCTGTTGCTTACCCATTGAGCCTTGAGATGGGCTTGAGAAAAAGATCAACGACTAAAGTGATCGGATAATCTGGACCGTCCAAATCTGGGAAGAAGAATTTGGTGGAAGAGAGAAGAAGGCGGGAACTTAACGGTCAATGAAGAGATTGAAGAGAGACAAAAGAGAAAAAAGTACAGTTTTGGATCACACCTCTCTCTCTTCTTCATCTTCTGTAATTTTGTAAAAGTTGCAAAATTCCAAATGAGGAATTTCATTTTTGCCTTTCTTTCTCTTCAATTTTATTCTCTTTTCTTTCTCTTACCTCTTCCTCCTCCTTCATCGACACAGCTTTCAGACCAATCTCCTCCTCCATTGTCCCAATCCTATGTACATAACAGGTTCTCTCCTTAATCTGAAACCCATCAAAGATAATCATTGTTTGTGTTTTTTGCATTGTAAAGTTTCAAACTTTGCATAATTATGAAATGAAAAAGAGTTTGCCTTTAATTGCGGTATTATGTTAGTTACAACTTCTAGAGACAGTTTTTTAGTTGATTGGAAATGTAAATAATTAAGATCTGTTATACATTTAATAGAACATTGAAGCAATATACAATCATTTACTTACCCTTTTTGATTGTTATTTTCTAAATTAATTCATTACGGAATAAAGATACTTATAAATTTACATATAAGACCGCGCATTTGTATAACCGGGATCGAGTTCTCCTACCTACAATATGTAGGAATTTGGTTATTGAGTCGGTCAATTGTGGCCCAATATAATATGCTGTGACAAAAAGAAAATTACATATAACAACAAACGATTTTGTCCAGTTTAACTAAATGTGAAATAATTGAGAATTTAAACATCAAATTCTGACCTGTATGCAACCAGAAAATACACTAAAACTTATCTGTGACCAACTTTAAAACTCTCTATAAATCTTCCTTCTGTTGTTTTTCATTCTTTATTTTCTTAATATCATATGATCAAACAATTCTCCATCCAACTTTCATCAATTACGTTTTACCCTTCAAGATTTCTTGCAAATCAAATAACTTTGGTAATTATCATGTTTTTTTTAAGTTCTAGTGGTAAATTATGTTCTTTAAGTTTAAAATTAGTTTAATCGTCTTTTCATTCAACATTTGTGTTTCCTCTCATGAAGTTAAAAAAAGTACTTTCCTTCTTATTCTTCTCTTCTTCAAGTAATCATTTTCTCCAAACTCTTATGATATTTGAGTTTGTATCATCAACTTTGCAATTACATTGTTCTTGCGTATTCTCGAATCATCATGATTCGATGAATGAGCGTCTGATAAATTATTGGCTTCTAACTCAAAATCAATCGACAATAAGTGAACTAACCCCTAAATCATATATATTAGATTATAATGATCTCAACTTCTATTGTAGAGTATCGTTTGCATTCTAATATTTCTGATCTTTCCGAGTGTGTGCAGGTAAAGGAGGATGAAGCGTGGGAAAGGAGAGAAAAAGGCAACAAAGAGCCGGGAAGGAAGCGGTCAAATAGTTCCGCTAACGTAATAGCTCAACTGCCTAAATACATCTTTTAGTAGTGAGTATATATCGATAGAGATCACAGAGATCTAATCATCATCTCATTTGTAAATAAATGTTGATTTATATAGTGAACCGGTGGTTGTAGCTACGGCTATGGTTGGAACAAGAGCTTGGATAGGAGGTCTCTTCACTCGCTCTAATAGACGTCACGATAAGTCTATTGACTACACTTTGTCTCCTCTTCAGGTTAGTATCATTATCCCCGAGTCTCATATATCTTTATTGATACAAGATATTAGAGTTAGTTTGTAACAATGGTTGGATAAATTGTACATAGGAGGAAAGACTTCAAAAGCTGCAAGATCGTATAGTTGTACATTTTGACGAAACACGTCCCGATCATCAGGTATGTTTAGTAATAGTTATTGAACAACATTGTAGAGATGTTATTGGTTTTGCTGAAATATTGTGTGAAATATGAATAACAGGAATCACTTAAAGCATTGTGGAGTGTGGCGTTTCCGAATGTAAAACTAACAGGTTTGGTTACAGAACAATGGAAAGAAATGGGTTGGCAAGGTCCCAATCCATCTACTGATTTCAGGTCTCATTTTATCTATTACTTACTTTAAAATATTGCAATATACGGTCGTCTAGGCGCTAGGTAGTTACTCTCTGACTTGATCTTAACATAATCAGATTCATTATGTGAGTATTGTAGCTAGACTATCGAAGAAGAGGTTAGACAATAAATGATGTTGCCTAATGATGTCAAAGTCACTAGTTGGATCGTCGTAACCACCAGATTGAAAATAACTCAGTGTGGTTTGACAGTTTAGAGAACCATACTTTTTTTAATAAATCTTTTGACAAAAGTTGCCTAAAATCGTCTAGACCTCAACTAGGTTTTCTAGGCACTAGTTAGGTAGAAAATCACCGTCTGCTTAATACCTAACGTTTTTGTAACACACGTCAAGAGAACTTACTTGACCTCGTTTTTTTTTTTTTTTGTGTGTGTAGGGGTTGTGGATTTATTGCTCTAGAGAATTTGCTATTCTCAGCAAGAACTTATCCGGTAAACATTAGTACTATATAGAAACTTGTTCATGAATGTTTTAAGTACTCCACAAAATTGTGTTTTAATTAATTTAGCAATGTGGATTAGGTTTGCTTCCGGAGATTGTTATTCAAACAAAAAGGTGACCGAGCAAAGTGGGAATACCCATTTGCGGTGGCCGGAATCAACATCACATTCATGTTGATCCAAATGCTCGATCTACAAAATACTCGTATGTTTCTTCATTTATTATCACAATAATTTAAAATTTAATAACACGTTTTTTTGTCAACAATAATAATTATAGAAACCCGCCAAACTAAACACTTAAAACCCTAGTCCCCGCGCAGACGTACGACTATACTGAGCAAGAACATCTGAATAACACGTTTTTTTTGTCAACGATAATAATTATAGAAACCCGCCAAACTAAACACTTAAAACTCTAATCCCCGCGCAGACGTACGACTATACCGAACAAGAACATCTGAATAACACATTTTTTGGAATATAATTAGATACTTAATTAATGTTTTCGTACATTTTCAATAAATAAAAAGCTTTAAAATTTGTATGTATGCAGCAAAACCAAAATGTCTTCCAGGGACTAATTTTCTCAAACTCTTAGAAGGTAAATAATACTAACATGTTTTTCCAAAATTAATTAAAAATTTAAGTTTTACAAGTAACTGTATTTTGATAATCTCACTAACAATGTCTAAAAATAATAACAGAAGACGAGAAAACATTCGATGTATTATATTGTATAGCTTTTGCGATGATGGATGCTCAATGGCTTGCAATGCATGCTTCTTACATGGACTTCAATGTATGTGGCCTAATCAAATCTCATTTAAGTATTAATAATCTGATTAATTATGTTCTAATAATATAAATGTTTGTATATAAATGTATCAGGAAGTGTTACAAGCGACTCGGAATCAGCTAGAAAGAGAGCTATCATTGGATGATATTCATCATATTCAAGATCTTCCTGCTTATAATCTCTTGTTCCAATAGTTTGTTTCTAGTTTTTTTGTTATATTGTACATGAAATTAAATTTTATAAACGAAAAGAAAATGGAAACCAATGAAGCATAAGATAAAAGAATATAGAAATGAATGTATCATGATTTTATGTATTCTTGTTTAGTAACAATTGTTGATGATGATGGATTCTGTGGAAAATGGAATTTTTTACTTTTTGTATTTACAAAAAAAGACGACTTTTTTTTATCTATCTATTACTATTTGTCGGATCTTTATATACGTGAAGTGAGTGGTTTGTGTTTGATTTAATATGACATCATGATATTCACTAATGTAAAAACTTTTATCATCGTTTTGTTGGTGCCAAGAACCTTTCATCTCCACTCAATGGATTAAATGTGGGTCTTAGGTCTTTTGACCAAAAGAATCGTCGATTTCGTTAGTATCAGATCTATTAACGCTAAATAAACTCGAACGGCAAATGATTCTTAGTCTAGTGGCAGATGGTAAATCCATATAAGCCAGTTTATTTGCATAACTAGGGATCGAGTCTCCCTGCCTACATTATGTAGAAATTTGGCTATTGGACTAATCAGTTGTGACCCAATATAATTTGCCGTTGACACACAAAAAATAAACTCGAACGGAAAAAACCGACTTTTTAACCAAACAAATGGGTCGATAATTGGCTCGCATTTAATAAATCTTATTTTTTTATTAATAAATAATCATTAAATTGACAACAAAACCCGATCAATAACCTAAATTCTTTAAATGAAGCAAAATACAAAATGAACTTACGACTTTATACCTAGCTATATCAGAGGTAAACCAAACGGATCACTTATAATAAAAAATTTTAACAATAAAAAAGGGAAATAAGAGGATTACAGTCGGAACAAGACGAATTTCGATTCAAACATGAACTAAATAAACACAAAAAAAGGAAAAAGTAACGATTACAAGAGTTTGGAGCCAAACTATAAAATGAAAGAATCTCAACAAAAAGAAAAAACCCAAAATAATTAGATAAAAAGTAGATTTATAATTGTGACTTTTTATATTATTGTATTCATCAGTTTAATATCAATAAAAATACACAAAAAGTTACTTCAATTCAATCAAGTTCTAACATACAATTCAGATCAATATTATAGAGATTCTACAGTCAAAGGATTTTGAAAAATCTTAAGAGTAGAAAGATTACTTGGGTCTGAATTAAAGATCTTTTGGACATCTTAGAACATCTTTAATGGTAAGAACCCGCTACACGTCTGCATTGGTTCGTAAAGTGGATCTTATCCACGAAGATGACGAAACAAAAGGTTCGCTTTTTGTAACCTAAAGTCAAGTATCAGATGCCTTATCACCACATTTTTGCCATTCTCTTTTTCAATTCCACTTATCTGTTTCTTCCATTTATAACATTTTTTATAATTATTTTTACATGTAATTCTGATAAATCATGCAGATTAAGCTTTTCATGAATTCGAAAGTTTATTTTTTCAAGATTTTCGACCTGTTTTCTAATATAGTGTGGTGTATCTTTACAAAAGTTCGGTGGAGAAACCAAGAAAATACATGAAGGTCCATAAAAGTCAAATCTCCAAATCATTTTTTTGTCTAACTTTTTTTGTGAGAATTTATTCATACCAACTAAATATAAAAAAAATACAAATGACTATAAGTCTAGTTATCGGCGGTAAATTTATTTAAATTAGCTCATTTGCACAACTAAAAATCGAGTCTTCCGTTTACATTGTGTAAAAATTTGGTTACTGAACCGGCCAGATGTGACTTAATATAATCTGCCACTGATAAAAAATATATATATATATAAAGTTGATTTTTTTTGTTAAAATTACAACATTTGAAAGTTAATATGCATATAGTATTTTTATTTTACTACCAATTTATAAAACAAATCAGCAGGTGAAACAAATAATTAAAAATAATATTATGAGCGGTTGTCTCAACTTATTATAAGCGTTTTTTTTTGTCAACTAGCCTAGTAGCTTTTAAATCCCCTCATATTACAGATAGGGGGTTCGATCCCTGGTGCCTTGAGGATTTGTAAAGTGATTACACAACTGGACCACCTGTGTTTAAACAATTGTTTCAATTTATTTGTATATTTAAAATTTATATTAGAAAAAAATTACTAATATTGATCTTATCAGTATAATGTTTTTTTTTAATCAACTGCAAGTAGCATTTAGCCATGCGCACTTGCACATCCTGTGATCGAATCTCACTGCTTGCATTTGCAAAAACTTGGCTAATGAACCGGTCATTTGTGAGTATCACTGATAGACCAGATATTTCATAAGATTATTCCTAATAACGTTGTTTATAATTTTGGATCAAATGATCTATTTTTGAGTTTAACAAATTTAGTTAAAGACCTGAAATACATAATATAATTAAACTTTAGATTATTAGTTTCACAAAAAGAGAAACCTGTTTAGATGATTAGTTCGTTATAATACTATTTCAGGCAACGATAGTGAGGCACGAAAGATATGTTCCTCTCCATGTTAAATCTTACAAGTAACTATTAACTCTGTTTCAACAAGCAACACCAAGTACTCTGTTTCCACCAACAGCAAACTCTATATACCACAATGTCTCTCTCTTAAAGGTTAGTTGAAGACTCCAAACCGTTATTCTAACCAAAACACTGCCACAGCGAATCACTTAATTCCAGCGGCTTGAAACAAAGCAAGGAATTTAGACATAATAAGGTAACAAACCAAACATCAAGTGGCATCAAGACCAGGTTTTAGCCACGATGAGTCATTGACATACTGCAGAAGTAGTTGAAGTCATGATGTTGGACTCTTAGCTGTTTTAGCCATGAATCTGCAACGCTGTAAAGTGAAGCCAATCTCTCTTGGTCATCATGATCCTGCGATAGCCAAACATTGCCTTGCATCTTGTAAGTAGCCATCCCAAATGGAAGCAGAGTTATGTCTTCTCCTTCTTTACGGATTCTTTCCTTGTCCCCACCATTTTCTTCTGGTTCCATATCTGTAATGTTACGAAGCATTAAACCCGAGCCATTTCAACAGAGTTAGATTAACGGATAGTAGAAAGAGAGAAAGAGAGAATGTGGACCTTGAAAAGAAGAAGAGAGAGTATGGTAAGTGAGGAAACAAGTGGATAAGTCCTTAATGGTTCTTCCCATTGGTATATGGTAAATCGGGTACCATGCTACAGACATCCAACTTGCTGGAGAAAGATCTATGCTTCTCAAAGACATCACTCCCGGGTATCTTTGAGCCAGCTCATTGATCTGGAATCAATTCATCATCTGTTGTTATTTCAAGTGTCAATCTAGCTTATATGTGATGCTTATTCGACTGAATCAGGCCAAGAAACAAATGGCACTCTCCATCTTACCTTATCCATGAGAGGAACTCTGGTATAAGGAGCTGATCTCTCAAAGTATTGGAGATAAAGGTAACCCAAACGATCATTTGGATGCAAGGGCGTATTATTCTCAAGTCCTTCCTCAGAGACACTCTCATCGCTACCTGAATCACTAAACGGATCTCTACCCTCACTTTCCCCATCTTCAGACTCTTCCCTAATCAACCAAATGAGAGCAACCATTCATTAAGAACTCAACATAAAAACATTATGCAGTTCCTTCATAACCTTAAATGCTAAACCAGAAACCACAATTTATTCATATTTCATCCTGTAACAATGATTTAGCCAGAATTACCCAACTCTTCAATCAAAAGACAAAGGGATCAAACCTTAATCGGATCAAGGAGGAGTGAGAGGTGAAAATCTGGATAGCAGAGAGATAAGGAACATAGTATTGAACAAGAGATTCTCCACTGGTTAAATGAATAGGAACGCTTGCTCCATAAGCGCTCCATTCATCGTAACAATCCCACAAATCACTCAACCTAAAAAACTCAACTTTTTCTCTTTCCCATGGATGCCACAATCGATTTAGGGTTCTAATCTCCTCCTGCAAAATTTCAATCAACACCATCGATAATCACATGAGTTTTTAACATTATGACAAATCAAAAGAGATAAAAAAGAAGACATTTTCCAAACCTTAGGGAGAGATTGTGGTGGCATTACAGGTGTTGTACAATTAAGAAATCGATCAAGGTTCGATAAATTCATTGACCCTTTACCATTCACCATGATTCCTCTCGACCGTAATTAAGAAACGGGTTTCTTCTTCGTTAGTAGAAGAAGAAGAAAAATGGGAATCTTAAGAGAGAGGCACGCAACGCAAGCAAAGCGAGTATTCTAGCTTCGACGTTATGAAGGCTGAGTTTAAGGGACAAGCAAAACCAATAAAAAAAGGGAAGCTCTTTAAGAGAATGTATGGAGAAAACGATTATAATCGAGAAGACAATGAGTAAGTAAGATCGAATATTTTTTTCTAAATTTCTTTCTTTTTTTCTGTGATTCTCTTAAAAGTTAATTGAAGCCACGCGTCGACATTTTGATTGAAGACAGATCAATCGAGAAGAACCCAAAAAAGAACAAAAAAAAGTTTAAAGCCAGAAAATCAGGAGGAAATAGAAAATACCCAGAAGAGCAGAGTCAAAATTCAGGTGATTGTTGATTAAAAGGGAAGAGATTTTCCCGGGAAAGTCAAAACCTTTTTCTCGGAGAAATCAGGTACAAACAGAAAACAAGAAACTTGCTTTACTCTTGACTATTCGTCAAATGTTCTTCTTCGATTGTCAAAAAGTTATCTCAAATGGTTTGTTTTTTTCTCTTAAGTTTTACAATTGGGATCACTATGACAAAAGATGACGAGGACTCTCTCTCTCTTTTAGAGAGAGGTTTTCTCTCGCCGGAGTCGCTAAATATCCGGTGAATCCTTTTCCTCACTTTCAGATAGATAGAAGATGAATCGCCATGTTTTGTACCTAGATCTTTCGATTTCGGACTTGTTCCGACAATAATCTCCGGAATAATTTCCCGGCCGTTCTCCGGTCTAATCCGGTTTTTTCTGGCCTCTAGGTCTTAAAACTCGCCTTAGCGAGTCAAAGATCTCCAACTTCTTCATGCTTCCATTATCTTGAGGAGTAATCCTCCAAAGCTTCCACTTGCTCATGAGGAAATGCTAGAGACCAATAGATTTAGGTTTCAGTGGCTTTGGAGTTTCTTTAAGGTGGAGTTTGGCGATGGCTCTTCACGGCAAACGAAAATAATTGCAGATCTACACGACGGTGACTATTTTTAGACTGACACGTGGCTTCTTCATAACATCATCAATGTCTTCTACGTGGCACTGATTTTAATGTATGGGCCTTTCTTTCAGCCCAATTTATTTTTCTATGTCGTTTAGCCCACTGTAATCATCAGCCCTTTATCAGCCCATAAAGGGTTTTTCGACAAAAGAAGAAAAAGTTTTACAATTGGAATATCTTCGAGAAAATTGGTTTTCAAAAGATGATCAAAGAACAAGTAGAAAAGCTATCGTTTTTCATTTTTTTTTTGATAAAAAATAAAATCATAAAAAAGAAATTAGAAGCCGTAATTTGGGCTTTGCGCTCACTACTGGAGAGGCGAATAGCAGAGTTGGAGGAATCGACAGACTGTGAGTTGGTGGTTTTGGTTTTTGAGCGTCTAGAAGAGTGGCTGACTTTCCATTATTATTCCGTCTAGTTTGAGTATCTACAAGTGATTTAAAGTTGCCAGCTCTTTGCTTCCGATCCTAGTTGTATTTTATGCAGTTTGTTGACAAAAAAAATTGAGAAAAAATAGAAAATCTAATTAAGTTTGACCGATTTTCATCAGCTCATTTTTCTTCACGTGGTTTTGTTGTAATCTTCGGTGACTCCTACTATTTATAAAAAAATATTCGCATATCCAAATCCATGCAAATTTGTTTATATTATTAATTTATAATTTATTATTTAACAAATGTGGTACGAAATAATTAATTTTTGTATATTCTAATTAAAGTATTATAGCAAGTGGCATTTAGTTTAGTGGCAGATGGTAAGTTCACATGAGGCATGTGCACTTATATATCCTGGGATTAAGTTTTCCTGCTTGCATTTGCAAGAACTTGGCTAATGGACCGACCATTTATGGTCTAATGTTGACAAAAAAAAATTAAATTATTGTATTGCATGCGGTGGTGTGAAGCAATATTGACCTTAAAGCGAGAGTACATGTTCACGGCCAATGTTTGTATATACATGTTCTGGTGGTGGATATCAATATTGACATATATAATAAATTATGTTTACAATTGATGAAAACACAAAATAATTGAATAAGAAAATTGTATATTCATGTCCATATCAATTTAATTTATATATGTCTATGTCTATTGCTAATGTTCATACTTCTCACATTTTTAATTTTTGCCTCATATGTTTATTCTATGTTTCCTGTAATTTTTCAAGGTTCATGTCCATGTTGGTGTATCTCATATTTTTAATTTCTTATATTTTATCTAATTCTTTCAAGTAATCTATAATTCATATGGACATAATCTCGTAATACACTCAAGTAATCTATAATTTTTAAGATCAATAGCATTTAAAATATGCTTAATTAGTCGCTAATGTTGAATCAACAATATTACTGAACTATATATGCATTAGCTTACATCAATTTTTAACTATTCCGGGCACTTAGACCACCTCCATTGAAGAGTTTTAGAGAGGTTCTTAAACTTAAAATATTATAAAATAATTAAAATAATATTATTTTTAAGAAACTTAGGAGAGAAGGGTTCTTAAATAAGAGTTTTAAGAGATGAGTTTTTGCCACGTGTCAACTTTTTATTGGACACTACATTTTTTTAATTTAAAATTTAAATAAAAAATAATTAAAACAAAAAATAATAATATTTTAATTTTAAGAAACCCAACATGAGCATCTCCTTGTTGGAGATGCTCTTAGAGCATGACCAATGGAGAGACCCTTGAGGGTCTCTTAAAAAAAAAATAATAATTAAAAAAGCGGAACCAATAGGGTTCGTCACGTGGCAAATCCATCTCTTAAATAAGCAATGCAAGAGACGGGTTCGCCACGTGGCTCCACTTTTTTTTTTTTTTTTTTAAGAGACCCTTGCACATAGTCTTAGTCATATTAACTATGCAAAATAGATCAATTTTCATGTTGGGAATCTAAAAATCATATACTTTTTAATAAATAAAGTCTAAAAAATTATTTATAATGAGATAGAAAGATTAGCCCCAAAAAAAAAAGACAGAGGGAATACTAAAATTGTAATATACACTGATATTAAAAGTAACCAATCTTCTACATTTTGATCGAAAAATGGAACTGGAAATTACTAGATAAATTGTCAAATAAATGATAAATAAGTAATTATCATGAACGACATTGTGTATATTACAAACGAACCAAAAAGAAATTCAGCAAGCAAATTCAAGTGTCTCTTGATTGGCAATTTTATAGATAATGAAACTCATTAACAAAGAAAATTCAGAAGAAGAAGAAATTGTTAAGTCTCACTTTTGATTTCATCTTCCTCTTGAGAGAGCTTTCTCCGCAGTCTCCATTTCTTCAAGGATCCTCGCCTTCCTCTTCGCCGGAAGTGGAGCCGTTGGACCAAAACTCACATAATGACCTGAAACTGCATTCAACGCCGAGTAAATATCTCTGAAAGAAGCTTTTCCTAGTAAAGCTTTCTCTTTTCGATACTTAGCAACCCATGAATTCGATGCTGCTCTAAGCTCTGCAACAGCATCAGCCACATTTGGATCTGTTTTCGCCATTGAAAGTGTACTCCTAACTTTACTGATCACTTCTGATGTATCTTTAATATACTCTTCATCTTCTGCTGCAGAAGCTGGTGATGGAGTAAGAATGGAGATTGATTGTGTTACAAGTGTTGATGTGGCTGCTAAAGAGAGGAAATCACGACGGAGGAAGTGGTGGCGACGTGGAGGAGGAAGTGGCGGAGATACAGAGGCGGTGATGATTGGTTTATGTGATGGTTTGAGAAGAGTAGCTGTGGCTGAAGCTGAAGCCATTGTCGGAACTCGAACACAGGTGTTTGAGAGTGTAGAGTTTTGTGTGATAGTAATTGGGGAAAATGTGTTAGATGATTGACACGTGTCCCTTATCCTCTTATCTAGATTGTAAGGATTAGAACTGAACACCGAACTCTCAAACACAAGCAATGAGACTTTCAGATGTAGATCTTCTGTGGGTCCTACTGCCACGTCATTATTATTTTTCTTTTTAGTTTTCTTTGTTTTAAAAAGCCCATAAACGTTTTTCAGGCCCATATAAAAACCTATAAGTTGAAAAGCCCACCTAATGAGTGTGAGTTATGTGCGTGGCCTTTGGTTCAATTGACCCACAAGCACGTGTGACAATTTAATTGCTGTCATACACATGGGATTTGTCTAATTTCAAAGACTTATCCACAATTTATTTTTATTAACTATTCCGTAATCTTAAAACTCATTTTTTTTTCAACGGAAGATTAATTGGCCCACAACTGGCCGGCCCAATAGCCAATTTCCTACATAATGTAGACAGAGCGATTCTTGGTTGTGCAAATGAGCTGTCTTAACTGAACTTATCGTCGGCCATTAGACTAAGAGTCATTTGCTCTTAAAACTCATTACTTGTCAAAAAAAAAAAAAAATAGTTCAATTAGTTTACTTCTAATTTAACTTGACATTATATAATAAATTCAAATTTATTCACTCCAATCAGTACATTTAAATTATAAATTAGATATTATCGTTCCAAATGATTAAAAAAAATCATTTTCTAAAATCCTTTTTCAATTTACAAATGGGAGGGATTGAAATCCATTAATACAACAAAATTTGGATGACAATTTCTGTCAATCAAACATACTTAAATTTGTGTTTTTTCTTTCTTTAGATAACAAACTAGTTGAATTATCGATTATATAATCCATAAATCTTATTTATGATCATTTAAATACAATTGTGTGTGCAAGTGACATTTAGTCTAGTGGCAGGTGGTAAGTCCACAAGAGACATGCGCACTTGCACATCCTGGAATCGAGTAGTTTGCATTTGCAAAAATTTGGCTAATGGGCTGGCCATTTGTGGCCCAATATTGACAAAAAAAAAATACAATTGTGTGTGTAGGGACTTTGAACTCGAGTTTCAACCACAAAGAGACATCTCAAAATCTAAAATCATTAGGTAAAAGAATAATAAGTGTGGACTTCATCAAAAATGAATAAAGGTTTCGGTTAAGAGGTGCAATCAATTTCTTAAAATTAAATTTTCTTGAACCGATGAAGTGTGAAAAGGGAAAAAAACGAAAGCTAAGGGACTATGCATAGAATCCGTGAATGATTTGTCAACATAACAAAAGTGGGAAAGAAAACTCCATCTATCTAATTTTACACATTGATGTAGTCATGATCTACCAACCAACCTGTCCTTTATAGCTTTTATTGTTCAATTTGCATTACAATAACGAACCAAAATCAATAAGAGATATGTGTTTGGATTTCTTGATTCTCTCTACAAACATCAATAGACTAAAACATTGTATCTACATTTCTCTTTGACTTAGTCAATTTTATAAATGGATGAAAATGCATGACATTCACAAACTTGAACGGAAACAAGAACATAACGACGGAAAAAGGAAGTGGAGCAAAGTTGAACAACTCATCTCTGTCTTGCAAGTGAACCATTTTATTATACTCATCTCTAATTTGTCGTCTTGCTTTGATTTGTACACTAACAAAAAGAAGTACACTAAAACCAAATCTAACCATACTCATCATAAAATAAGAGACCATTAATTTAAGTTTGGTTTAACCAGTTTTTTTTGTCAACGACTGATTATATTAGATCACAATTGGCCGGTTCAATAGCCA
>JAKUCM010003537.1:0-37093 GCA_023374145.1 Lepidium sativum
TCATAGAGGTGGTACTTGGGTCTTAACGACCAAGGAAGATGTACACTTGTTCAAAGTGTTCTCAACATGGCCATAATACGCGCACTTGCCCATCAAACCAATCGCATACATGACCGTTTACTCATTCCCTACCATAAATACTGAAACTACGTCCCCTTACGTATTTCTTCCATAAGTGATATATAGGTTTTGACTCCCATTATGTAGGCCTAGGGTAACATTATGTGGGTTTCCGTAACAGATACGAAATCAAAACCTACGTGACGTAGACAAAAACATACGTAACATATACCCAAACCTATATAACATCAAGCAAAACCTACACAACGTAAACAAGTGATACCCAAAACCTAAATAACATCAATAAAAACCTACATAACGTAAACCAAAACCTTCAAAACATAAAACAAAATCTACACAACGTAGGTTTTACCACCGTTATGTAGGTTTTGCTTCCTTTATATAGGTTTTGCTTCCGTAATGTAGGTTTTGCTTCCATTATGTATTTATTCTGTAATTTAGGTTTTGCTTCCGTTTGGTAGGTTTTACCACAGTTATGTAGGTTTTAATATGTAGTGTAGGTGTTTCAATTTTTCTTGTAGGTTTTCGTTCAAGTTATGCAGGTTTTTAACGATGTTGGGTTAATTATTGATCTTTTAGGGGAGAGTTCAGGAAGCCAAACTTTTCGCGGTACAACAAATATATGAACATCAGGCACATGTGACAAAACAAACATCATTTAATGTTTTCAATACGACGGACAGAAAATGTTTGTGCAAGAGGTATAACGTAGACAAAATTCCTTGTGGCCATGCCCTAGTTGCCGCCGAAAGTGCTCGTCTTTAAATAGTCTATCTCACTCATTGGTATTACCACACAACAACTTTGTACGATGCATATGCTAAGTGTATTAAAGCTCGAGATGCTCGAACACATGTACCTGAGGAGGTTGCGAACAAGGTTTGTAAGCCTACATCAATTAGAAAGCAAACATGCCGACCAAAATCTAAAGAATAAAACGTGTCATAGAGGTGGTACTTGGGTCTTAACGACCAAGGAAGATGTACACTTGTTCAAAGTGTTCTCAACATGGCCATAATACACGCACTTGCCCATCAAACCAATCGCATACATGACCGTTTACTCATTCCCTACCATAAATACTGAAACTACGTCCCCTTACGTATTTCTTCCATAAGTGATATATAGGTTTTGACTCCCATTATGTAGGCCTAGGGTAACATTATGTGGGTTTCCGTAACAGATACGAAATCAAAACCTACGTGACGTAGACAAAAACATACGTAACAGATACCAAAACCTATATAACATCAAGCAAAACCTACACAACGTAAACAAGTGATACCCAAAACCTAAATAACATCAATAAAAACCTACATAACGTAAACCATAACCTTCAAAACATAAAACAAAATCTACACAACGTAGGTTTTACCACCGTTATGTAGGTTTTGCTTCCTTTATATAGGTTTTGCTTCCGTAATGTAGGTTTTGCTTCCATTATGTATTTATTCTGTAATGTAGGTTTTGCTTCCGTTTGGTAGGTTTTACCACCGTTATGTAGGTTTTAATATGTAGTGTAGGTGTTTCAATTTTTCTTGTAGGTTTTGGTTCAAGTTATGCAGGTTTTAGTTTTAACGATGTTGGGTTAATTATTGATCTTTTAGGGGAGAGTTCAGGAAGCCAAACTTTTCGCGGTACAACAAATATATGAACATCAGGCACATGTGACAAAAAAAACATCATTTAATGTTTTCAATACGACGGACAGAAAATGTTTGTGCAAGAGGTATAACGTAGACAAAATTCCTTGTGGCCATGCCCTAGTTGCCGCCGAAAGTGCTCGTCTTTAAATAGTCTATCTCACTCATTGGTATTACCACACAAAAACTTTGTACGATGCATATGCTAAGTGTATTAAAGCTCGAGATGCTGGAACACATGTACCTGAGGAGGTTGCGAACAAGGTTTGTAAGCCTACATCAATTAGAAAGCAAACATGCCGACCAAAATCTAAAGAATAAAACGTGTCATAGAGGTGGTACTTGGGTCTTAACGACCAAGGAAGATGTACACTTGTTCAAAGTGTTCTCAACATGGCCATAATACGCGCACTTGCCCATCAAACCAATCGCATACATGACCGTTTACTCATTCCCTACCATAAATACTGAAACTACGTCCCCTTACGTATTTCTTCCATAAGTGATATATAGGTTTTGACTCCCATTATGTAGGCCTAGGGTAACATTATGTGGGTTTCCGTAACAGATACGAAATCAAAACCTACGTGACGTAGACAAAAACATACGTAACAGATACCAAAACCTATATAACATCAAGCAAAACCTACACAACGTAAACAAGTGATACCCAAAACCTAAATAACATCAATAAAAACCTACATAACGTAAACCAGAACCTTCAAAACTTAAAACAAAATCTACACAACGTAGGTTTTACCACCGTTATGTAGGTTTTGCTTCCTTTATATAGGTTTTGCTTCCGTAATGTAGGTTTTGCTTCCATTATGTAGTTATTCTGTAATGTAGGTTTTGCTTCCGTTTGGTAGGTTTTACCACCGTTATGTAGGTTTTAATATGTAGTGTAGGTGTTTTAATTTTTCTTGTAGGTTTTGGTTCAAGTTATGCAGGTTTTAGTTTTAACGATGTTGGGTTAATTATTGATCTTTCAGGGGCGAGTTCAGGAAGCCAAACTTTTCGCGGTACAACAAATATATAAACATCAGGCACCTGTGACGAAACAAACATCATTTAATGTTTTCAATACGACGGACAGAAAATGTTTGTGCAAGAGGTATAACGTAGACAAAATTCCTTGTGGCCATGCCCTAGTTGCCGCCGAAAGTGCTCGTCTTTAAATAGTCTATCTCACTTATTGGTATTACCACACAACAACTTTGTACGGTGCATATGCTAAGTGTATTAAAGCTCGAGATGCTGGAACACATGTACCTGAGGAGGTTGCGAACAAGGTTTGTAAGCCTACATCAATTAGAAAGCAAACATGCCGACCAAAATCTAAAGAATAAAACGTGTCATAGAGGTGGTACTTGGGTCTTAACGACCAAGGAAGATGTACACTTGTTCAAAGTGTTCTCAACATGGCCATAATACGCGCACTTGCCCATCAAACCAATCGCATACATGACCGTTTACTCATTCCCTACCATAAATACTGAAACTACGTCCCCTTACGTATTTCTTCCATAAGTGATATATAGGTTTTGACTCCCATTATGTAGGCCTAGGGTAACATTATGTGGGTTTCCGTAACAGATACGAAATCAAAACCTACGTGACGTAGACAAAAACATACGTAACAGATACCAAAACCTATATAACATCAAGCAAAACCTACACAACGTAAACAAGTGATACCCAAAACCTAAATAACATCAATAAAAACCTACATAACGTAAACCATAACCTTCAAAACATAAAACAAAATCTACACAACGTAGGTTTTACCACCGTTATGTAGGTTTTGCTTCCTTTATATAGGTTTTGCTTCCGTAATGTAGGTTTTGCTTCCATTATGTATTTATTCTGTAATGTAGGTTTTGCTTCCGTTTGGCAGGTTTTACCACAGTTATGTAGGTTTTAATATGTAGTGTAGGTGTTTCAATTTTTCTTGTAGGTTTTGGTTCAAGTTATGCAGGTTTTAGTTTTAACGATGTTGGGTTAATTATTGATCTTTCAGGGGAGAGTTCAGGAAGCCAAACTTTTCGCGGTACAACAAATATATGAACATCAGGCACATGTGACGAAACAAACATCATTTAATGTTTTCAATACGACGGACAGAAAATGTTTGTGCAAGAGGTATAACGTAGACAAAATTCCTTGTGGCCATGCCCTAGTTGCCGCCGAAAGTGCTCGTCCTTAAATAGTCTATCTCACTCATTGGTATTACCACACAACAACTTTGTACGATGCATATGCTAAGTGTATTAAAGCTCGAGATGCTGGAACACATGTACCTAAGGAGGTTGCGAACAAGGTTTGTAAGCCTACATCAATTAGAAAGCAAACATGCCGACCAAAATCTAAAGAATAAAACGCGTCATAGAGGTGGTACTTGGGTCTTAACGACCAAGGAAGATGTACACTTGTTCAAAGTGTTCTCAACATGGCCATAATACGCGCACTTGCCCATCAAACCAATCGCATACATGACCGTTTACTCATTCCCTACCATAAATACTGAAACTACGTCCCCTTACGTATTTCGTCCATAAGTGATATATAGGTTTTGACTCCCATTATGTAGGCCTAGGGTAACATTATGTGGGTTTCCGTAACAGATACGAAATCAAAACCTACGTGACGTAGACAAAAACATACGTAACATATACCAAAACCTATATAACATCAAGCAAAACCTACACAACGTAAACAAGTGATACCCAAAACCTAAATAACATCAATAAAAACCTACATAACGTAAACCAAAACCTTCAAAACATAAAACAAAATCTACACAACGTAGGTTTTACCACCGTTATGTAGGTTTTGCTTCCTTTATATAGGTTTTGCTTCCGTAATGTAGGTTTTGCTTCCATTATGTATTTATTCTGTAATGTAGGTTTTGCTTCCGTTTGGTAGGTTTTACCATAGTTATGTAGGTTTTAATATGTAGTGTAGGTGTTTCAATTTTTCTTGTAGGTTTTGGTTCAAGTTATGCAGGTTTTAGTTTTAACGATGTTGGGTTAATTATTGATCTTTTAGGGGAGAGTTCAGGAAGCCAAACTTTTCGCGGTACAACAAGTATATGAACATCAGGCACATGTGACAAAACAAACATCATTTAATGTTTTCAATACGACGGACAGAAAATGTTTGTGCAAGAGGTATAACGAAGACAAAATTCCTTGTGGCCATGCCCTAATTGCCGCCGAAAGTGCTCGTCCTTAAATAGTCTATCTCACTCATTGGTATTACCACACAACAACTTTGTACGATGCATATGCTAAGTGTATTAAAGCTCGAGATGCTGGAACACATGTACCTGAGGAGGTTGCGAACAAGGTTTGTAAGCCTACATCAATTAGAAAGCAAACATGCCGACCAAAATCTAAAGAATAAAACGCGTCATAGAGGTGGTACTTGGGTCTTAACGACCAAGGAAGATGTACACTTGTTCAAAGTGTTCTCAACATGGCCATAATACGCGCACTTGCCCATCAAACCAATCGCATACATGACCGTTTACTCATTCCCTACCATAAATACTGAAACTACGTCCCCTTACGTATTTCTTCCATAAGTGATATATAGGTTTTGACTCCCATTATGTAGGCCTAGGGTAACATTATGTGGGTTTCCGTAACAGATACGAAATCAAAACCTACGTGACGTAGACAAAAACATACGTAACATATACCAAAACCTATATAACATCAAGCAAAACCTACACAACGTAAACAAGTGATACCCAAAACCTAAATAACATCAATAAAAACCTACATAACGTAAACCAAAACCTTCAAAACATAAAACAAAATCTACACAACGTAGGTTTTACCACCGTTATGTAGGTTTTGCTTCCTTTATATAGGTTTTGCTTCCGTAATGTAGGTTTTGCTTCCATTATGTATTTATTCTGTAATTTAGGTTTTGCTTCCGTTTGGTAGGTTTTACCACAGTTATGTAGGTTTTAATATGTAGTGTAGGTGTTTCAATTTTTCTTGTAGGTTTTGGTTCAAGTTATGCAGGTTTTAGTTTTAACGATGTTGGGTTAATTATTGATCTTTCAGGGGCGAGTTCAGGAAGCCAAACTTTTCGCGGTACAACAAATATATGAACATCAGGCACATGTGACGAAACAAATATCATTTAATGTTTTCAATACGACGGACAGAAAATGTTTGTGCAAGAGGTATAACGTAGACAAAATTCCTTGTGGCCATGCCCTAGTTGCCGCCGAAAGTGCTCGTCTTTAAATAGTCTATCTCACTCATTGGTATTACCACACAACAACTTTGTACGATGCATATGCTAAGTGTATTAAAGCTCGAGATGCTGGAACACATGTACCTGAGGAGGTTGCGAACAAGGTTTGTAAGCCTACATCAATTAGAAAGCAAACATGCCGACCAAAATCTAAAGAATAAAACGTGTCATAGAGGTGGTACTTGGGTCTTAACGACCAAGGAAGATGTACACTTGTTCAAAGTGTTCTCAACATGGCCATAATACGCGCACTTGCCCATCAAACCAATCGCATACATGACCGTTTACTCATTCCCTACCATAAATACTGAAACTACGTCCCCTTACGTATTTCTTCCATAAGTGATATATAGGTTTTGACTCCCATTATGTAGGCCTAGGGTAACATTATGTGGGTTTCCGTAACAGATACGAAATCAAAACCTACGTGACGTAGACAAAAACATACGTAACAGATACCAAAACCTATATAACATCAAGCAAAACCTACACAACGTAAACAAGTGATACCCAAAACCTAAATAACATCCATAAAAACCTACATAACGTAAACCAAAACCTTCAAAACATAAAACAAAATCTACACAACGTAGGTTTTACCACCGTTATGTAGGTTTTGCTTCCTTTATATAAGTTTTGCTTCCGTAATGTAGGTTTTGCTTCCATTATGTATTTATTCTGTAATGTAGGTTTTGCTTCCGTTTGGTAGGTTTTACCATAGTTATGTAGGTTTTAATATGTAGTGTAGGTGTTTCAATTTTTCTTGTAGGTTTTGGTTCAAGTTATGCAGGTTTTAGTTTTAACGATGTTGGGTTAATTATTGATCTTTTAGGGGAGAGTTCAGGAAGCCAAACTTTTCGCGGTACAACAAATATATGAACATCAGGCACATGTGACAAAACAAATACGACGGACAAAAAATGTTTGTGCAAGAGGTATAACGTAGACAAAATTCCTTGTGGCCATGCCCTAGTTGCCGCCGAAAGTGCTCGTCTTTAAATAGTCTATCTCACTCATTGGTATTACCACACAACAACTTTGTACGATGCATATGCTAAGTGTATTAAAGCTCGAGATGCTGGAACACATGTACCTGAGGAGGTTGCGAACAAGGTTTGTAAGCCTACATCAATTAGAAAGCAAACATGCCGACCAAAATCTAAAGAATAAAACGCGTCATAGAGGTGGTACTTGGGTCTTAACGACCAAGGAAGATGTACACTTGTTCAAAGTGTTCTCAACATGGCCATAATACGCGCACTTGCCCATCAAACCAATTGCATACATGACCGTTTACTCATTCCCTACCATAAATACTGAAACTACGTCTGATGTGTCTGCATTTTACCACATTTTAGGACCATTATTTAGCATGTTTTGCATTCATGCTTGCATTATTATCGTTGTTTTAGGTTCCTTTTAGCATAATTTGCATTATTAGTATCGGGCATTGCATACATTGCATAAAAGGGACTTTTAGGTACTTTTTGGAGCTTATCACGAAGTATTTCGGAATACAAGAAGACCAATGAGGAATCGACTAGTCTAAGGTTGAAGTTCAAGATGCAAACTAGAAGATTTGTCACTCGAGTCTCCGGCACTCGAGCATGACACTCGACCATCACTTGGTCGAGTGCCTTTACGGACCAGAACCGAGACTTTAGACGAAGATTGAATCCTTGGGCTTCTCTGCGAAAAAGGCCCATCAAAAGCCCCTTTGTGCAAGCCCAATTATCTTTTAGTTCTTTTCTATTTTTCTTTCTTAGGGAAATTTCCTTTTAACTTTTAAAAGGAAATTCCCATTTTTCTTTCAAGGGAATTTTTCCCTTTTTCTCTTTAAGTATTTTTCCTTTTTCTTTAAGATCTTTTGATCTATAAATTGTACTAGAATTTCTACTTTCAAAATACAATATTTTCTAGCAATTTTCGAGTCTCTTACTTTACTAAGGCATTTACGATTTTTTAGCTTTAAGTTTTATGCAATTAGATTTCGAGTTTAAGTCTTTATTTTATTTCATGAATTCTGAGTAAGTTAGTCTAGGGTTCTTGAGGAAAGGGTGAGATTAGGGGAAAACTTAGGGATTTCTAGATTTGTCTATGTTTAAATAAGGTCTTAGATCTCTTTAGTTTAAGTGTTCTTAATGCTTGTTTCTTTCTGATCAATTGAAATTCGATCTCTTGGTGAATCCCCCCCGAGAGGCGTTTGGGGAATCACTTGAACATGCTTAAATTAAGATAGCATCTTCCTAGCTCAAGAGATTGATTGTCTAGGGTGTTATTAGGCTTTGTAAGGTCCATACTTAAGGCCTCTTGAATTTCCAATCGTTGGGCGAGAGTCAAGTCAGGTTGTCTTTTAGGAGAGGTCCCATTGCGCGAGAGCGAATGTGATTACTTTGTGATTCCTTGCTTAGAGGTCATCTAAATAGGTTGATAGATAAGTCTAGAACCCTTAGGAATACCCTAATCATTGATCCTAATCCTCGAGAACCCGTTTTTCCTCTATTGAATTTTCGTGATTTTAATACTCTATTTTAGGTTGAGATTTCTTGTTACACTTCATTATTAGTCTCATTATTGCTTTACTTTTAATGCTCTGTTTTTACATTTTAATACTGTGTTTCGTTTTTAGCATTTTGTTTTAAGATTTCGTTGTCACCTAGGAATAGATCACCACTCACTAAAACCGAATTTGGCTTAGATTAGAATAAGTAGATTATATCTTGATTGCTAGTTACTATCCCATTGGATTGACACCATACTGTACTGCAATTGATTACATAAACAGTTTGGTATTTGAGAAAACACCGCAAAACTTGTTTATCAAATTGGCGCCGTTGCCAACTGGGATTAGTTAGCTACAATTAGGAAAATCACTTTTCTGAGACTAAGTTTTATTATCCTATTATTCTAAAATCGTTTCTGGTTTTCTCTTTGTTTTCAGGTACACTCGATCAACAAGCTCGACCAACACAACTCGAGCACGTTGATTTTTCTCCTGTTTCCAGAAAGCTCTAGCAGAACCAAGAAACACTCGATCACTACACTCGAGCACCACCTGCTCGAGTGTCATTTCCGACAACACAAATCACTTGCATGAATACCAGATCCCGTGGAAATGAAGACCTCATTCCATACTCTGACAGAATAGACCGTTTGCCTCGTGAATACTTGCGAGAACAACAGAACATATTGAACGAAGAATACACGGATCAGGTTAACATGGAAGAACAAGTACAAGCTACTGAACTAGGAACTCGTCCTAGGAGAGTTAGACACATTGGTGCCGGTGATGCTCCCAATATCCACACTCAACGCCATGGAATTGTTCCACCAGCCATCGCCAACAACAACTTTGAGATTAAGAGTGGAATGATCTCCATGGTTCAGAACAGTAAATTTCATGGTTTACCTTCTGAGGACCCACTAGATCATCTTGATGAATTTGAAAGACTAACCAGTCTGACAAAAATAAACGGGGTTAGTGAGGATGCTCTGAAATTGCGATTGTTTCCTTTCTCTCTTGGAGACAAAGCACATCTATGGGAAAAACACTTGCCACAAGGATCTATCACATCATGGGACGCCTGCAAAGAAGCATTTCTAGGCAAATTCTTTTCAAATTCCAGAACTGCGAAACTTCGCAATTCCATCTCTGGTTTTAAGCAAAACCATTCAGAAACATTCTCTGAGGCTTGGGAACGATTTAAGATGTACCAATCGCAATGTCCTCATCACGGTTTCACTACTGAGTCCCTTCTCAGTACTCTCTACAGAGGCGTGATCCCAAAGATACGCATGTTGCTAGACACAGCCAGCAATGGGAATTTTCTGAATAAAGATGTCGATGATGGATGGGAATTAGTGGAGAATTTAGCCCAAGCAGACGGCCAATACAGTGAAGACTATGATCGAACTCCTAGAGGCGTAACGGATTCAGATATGGTTAGTAGAAAGGAGCTCAAAGCCATACAAGACAAACTAGATAAGCTACTTTCAGCTCACCATAAGCAAGTACACCATGTCAGTGAAACAGAACGGGTTGAAGAAGAGGATGACGAGGTTGAAGAGGTCAATTTCGTACAGAACCAAAGCAACAATTTCAGACAATTCAACAGCTATAAACCTAACCCCAACCTATCCTACAGAAACACAAATGTAGCAAATCCAAACGACCAGGTGTACCCACCCAAACCACATCCGCAACCACAATCAAAACCATTCATACCCAAACAACAGTACCAGCAAACACACCACCAACCACCTACTGGATACAACACCCAACCACCACAACAAACACCTGAAGTGATGGACATCTTGCAGCAGATACTAAAGGGACAGACAGCCAGCGCTTCCGAATTAACACGGAAATTTGCTGAAGTACATGCTAAGATCGATGCTTCACATAATGAACTCAACTGCAAATTTGAGACTCTCAATGCTCGTCTCAAATATGTAGAGAATCAACAAGGATCTTCATCAACCAACAAACAAACCGGACAGCTACCTGGAAAAGCTGTTCAAAATCCTAAGGAGTATCACGCCAACGCCATTACACTCCGTAGTGGCCGTGAATTGCTAATTCGTGCTGAACCAACAGAGAACACTGAGGACAGTGTCCTTCTAGAAGGGGAGGATGATTTGGTCGAAGAACAGACAGAAATCAGCACGAAAAAGCCAAAATCCGTGACACTCCACCAACACACTCGAGCACCACCTGCTCGAGTGTCCGGAGATCAGTCTAGAAATACAACCGATATACAAAAAGACCCAAAGACGTTTACTCCACCTCCTTTCAAACCACAGCTTCCTTTTCCGCAGAGATTCAAAAAGGATGTTGCAGACAAGTACAAAGCTCTCTTTGAAAAGCAGATGAGGGATGTTGAAGTGAAAATACCAATTCTAGACGCCTTTATGCTAATGCCCCCTTACCAGAACTTTTTGAAAGAAGCAGTCAAGGACAGAACACAAGAAGTTGAAGGGATGGTTGTATTAACTCACGAGGTCAGTGCTATTATACAAAGAAAGGTTGTGCCTAAGAAGCTCGATGATCCAGGAACATTCACAATTCCATGTTCGCTTGGACCTCTCACATTCAGGAGTTGCTTGTGTGATTTAGGGGCATCAATCAGCCTAATGCCTCTAACAATCGCCAAACGATTAGGGTGCGATAGATACAAGTCTTGTAAGATATCTTTGGTACTAGCTGACAGATCGGTTAGGATTCCACATGGAATTCTAGAAGATTTACCAGTTCGGGTTGGAGGAGTAGAAATCCCCACGGATTTCGTTGTTCTAGATATGGGAGAAGAACCAAAGGACCCTTTGCTGTTTGGAAGGCCCTTCTTAGCCACTGCAGGAGCTGTGATCAATGTGCCAAAAGGAGAAATCGAACTCAACCTTGGGAAAGATTTCAAGATGACTTTCAGCATTAGTGACATAATGAAAAAACCGACCATTGAGGGTCAACTGTTCGTGGTGCAAGAAATAGATGATCTTTCAAAGGATTTGTTTGGAGAATTGATGGAGAAAGACAACCTTGGTACTGCTTTGATAAAAGACGGTTGTGATGGATACATATACGAAGAAACTGAGGTCTACAAAAGCCTGTTGGACTCTTGCAAATCACTGAAAGGTGAAAAACAGTTCGAAACTTTACACTCGACCTCAACACTCGAGCACACCAAGCTCGAGCATTCCGATTTAGCCTCTGGAAATCAACACTCGACCATAACACTCGACCACACTAAGGTCGAGTGTCCGCTCGATGATGACTGGTCGGAGCTCAAATCGCCGAAAGTGGAACTCAAACCACTCCCCTCCGGGCTCAGGTACGCATTTCTTGGATCTAACTCTACTTATCCAGTAATAGTAAATAATGCATTGAGTGATGATGAGTTAAACATGTTGCTTTCTGAATTAAGACGGTTTAGGAAAGCCTTAGGATACTCACTGTCTGACATTAGAGGGATCTCTCCCGATTTATGCACACACAGAATTCACCTTGAAAATGAATCTTATTCTAGCAGGGAACCTCAAAGGAGATTGAATCCGAATTTAAAGGAGGTCGTTAAGAAAGAAATTTTAAAACTGTTAGATGCTGATATAATCTATCCTATTTCTGATAGTAAATGGGTGTCTCCTGTGCATTGTGTGCCTAAAAAGGGAGGGGTCACTATCATTAGAAACGAAAATGATGACTTGATTTCAACTAGAACCATTACAGGACATAGAATGTGCATTGATTTTAGGAAATTGAATTCTGCATCTAGAAAAGATCATTATCCTTTGCCATTCATAGACCAAATGCTTGAAAGGTTGGCTAATCATTCATATTATTGTTTCCTTGATGGATATAGTGGATTTTTCCAAATCCCTATACATCCAAATGATCAGGAAAAAACAACCTTTACTTGCCCTTATGGTACATTTGCATATAGGAGAATGCCATTTGGTCTTTGTAATGCACCTGCTACTTTTCAACGTTGCATGACTTCTATATTTTCGGATCTGATTGAGGAGATGGTCGAAGTGTTCATGGACGATTTCTCTGTCTATGGTCCTTCCTTCTCCTCTTGTTTGTCAAACTTGTGCAGGGTTCTATCTAGGTGCGTTGAGACGGATTTAGTGCTTAATTGGGAGAAATGCCACTTTATGGTGAAAGAAGGGATCGTTTTAGGTCATAAGATTTCTGAAAGGGGCATTGAAGTCGACAAAGCCAAGATAGAGGTTATGGTTCAGTTACAACCACCGAAAAATGTCAAAGACATTAGGAGTTTCTTGGGACATGCAGGATTCTATAGGCGGTTCATCCAAGACTTTTCGAAAACTGCTAGACCTTTGACTCGTCTCCTTTGTAAAGAGGCGGATTTCGTCTTTGACGAGGAATGCCTCAAGGCTTTTCTTGAACTCAAAGACGCCTTGATAACAGCACCAATAGTTCAAGCACCCGATTGGAATCTCCCTTTTGAGGTAATGTGTGATGCTAGTGACTATGCTGTTGGAGCAGTTCTGGGACAGAAGATAGACAAGAAACTGAATGTGATCTACTATGCTAGTAGAACACTAGACGAAGCCCAGGTGAAATACGCCACCACGGAGAAGGAATTGCTTGCAGTTGTGTTCGCCTTTGAGAAATTCCGGTCCTACCTGGTTGGATCAAAAGTTATTGTACATACTGATCATGCAGCTCTAAGATACTTGATGAAAAAGAAGGATGCTAAGCCTAGACTGCTTAGATGGATTTTGTTGCTACAAGAATTCGACATGGAGATAGTCGATAAACCAGGGGTTGAAAACGGTGTTGCTGATCACTTATCAAGAATACAGGTTGAAGAAACCCTTCCAATGAATGATTCTATGCCTGAAGAGCAGCTGTTGAGTTTTTCCACCGAACACTCGACCATGACACTCGAGCACCACCTGCTCGAGTGTCAAACCCACAGACAAAGAAGGCGTTTTTCGATCGGATCGAAGTTTATGGGAACATGTTTACCATGGTATGCCGATTTGGTAAACTATTTGGTCGGAGGAGAGCTGCCTAAAGCCTTGAATTATCATCAAAGGAAGAAATTTTTTAGGGATGTAAGGCTGTATTTTTGGGATGAGCCTTATCTCTACAAGCAAGGGTCTGATGGACTATTCAGAAGATGTGTATCAGAAGAGGAAGTCAATGGAATTTTGGAACATTGTCATGGATCTACTTATGGAGGACACTTTGCTGCATTCAAAACAGCACAGAAAATCCTTCAATCCGGGTTATGGTGGCCATCGATTTTTAAAGACTGCCAAGAGTTCATATCCAGATGTGATTGCTGCCAAAGAATGGGCAGTATAAGCAAGAGGAATGAGATGCCGCAGAATCCGATCTTGGAGATAGAAGTGTTTGACTGTTGGGGAATCGATTTCATGGGACCATTTAAGCCTCCTTCCTTAGGAAACAGTTACATTTTGGTTGCTGTGGATTATGTCTCTAAATGGGTAGAAGCTATTGCAGCTCCTACAAACGATGCAAAGGTGGTACTTAAACTTTTCAAACACATTATATTTCCCAGATTTGGTGTGCCAAGAGTTGTGATTAGCGATGGAGGATCCCATTTTGTCAACAAGGTTTTTGAAAATTTGCTTAAGAAACATGGGGTTAAACACAAAGTGGCAACTCCTTATCATCCTCAAACCAGCGGACAAGTTGAAGTCTCTAATAGACAAATCAAATCGATTTTGATGAAGATAGTTGGGCTGTCCAAACGTGATTGGGCCGCCAAATTGGATGATACTCTTTGGGCCTATAGGACTGCTTTCAAAACACCTATTGGCCGCACACCTTTTCAATTACTCTATGGAAAATCCTGCCATTTACCAGTTGAGATAGAGTACAAATCGATTTGGGCAACCAAACTCTTGAATTTCGATATCAAGACAGCACAAGAGAAGAGGCAGATGGACTTACATGAACTCGAAGAAATCAGACTCGAAGCATATGACAGCTCAAAAGCATACAAGGATCGAACAAAAGCAACTCATGACAAAAAGATCCAGCGAAAAACAATCAAAGTTGGTGATCAAGTGCTACTCTTTAACTCAAGACTCAAGCTATTTCCAGGAAAGCTACGATCGAAGTGGTCTGGTCCGTTAAAAGTATTACAAGTTTTACCTTATGGAGCAGTCACTTTAGCCAATAGCAATGGAGAAGGATTCACTGTAAACGGTCATAGAGTAAAGCCTTACTTGGCAAAAAACACGATTCCCGAGGGAACTTCGGTTCTGCTCGATGAACCACCTCCTCTCCAATAAAAAGGAGGAAAGTCGAGCTTGAGACTATAAACAAGCGCAGTTGGGAGGCAATCCCAAAGGTATCCTCTGTATATACATTCAATTTCTTTCTTTTCGCATATTTACTTACAAATTTGCTATTTTATCATTTTTTTTTCATACATCTATTTCGACTTACATGCACTTGGAAGGTTTTTTGGGTCTCTTTTGCAGGAAAATAGGGCCCACATGGGATAAGTAGGGTCAAAACCGACAAGATGGGACAACACTCGACCACGCCTGGTCGAGTGTCCCACTCGAGCATCAGCCAGCTTTTGGCAGACTGACACTCGACCAAACCTGCTCGAGTGTCAGGCTCGAGCGTCCCGCCTTCATGCCTATTCACATACCTCCAAGCCTATAACTGCCAAAAGCTGAGAAATGGGAGACATTTACTCCGAAAAATGGGTTAAATCTTTCTTTAATGCAATATCTTTTCCATTTAATTCAAAAAGATTTGATTTAATCCAAGTTCAAATTTTGAATTTGAAAAGGCTCCCCCTTGTTTTTCTCCTCTATAAAAGGAGGAGGAGCCTCTCTCCTTCCATTCACACGAAATACATTCTCTCTCTAACATTTCTCTCTAGTTGTTCTCTCTTTTACAGAAGCAAATTGTCCCTCTTTTTGTTCATCCACTACACTCGATCACCTCTGCTCGAGTGTCTTGTTCGAGTGTCCGAAAACTTACTCTTCCTCCGACCTACTTTCATCATGACTGACGGAAAATCCAACAAAGCCAACCTCCTCCGCCTCAGAGCCAAAAATAATGCTCGATCAAGAAGCAATCCTTCCCAAGGAGAGTCTTCCATGGCCGCAAGCAGACCCGGCAGAAAAGAGAAGAGGAGGGTGGAAGTGCTATCTGAGAATGAGTCGGAAGAAAGAGGAGAATACATGGATGAAGACGAATTGGACCCGGACCTTGCTGCTGAAACACTCCGTGAAGATGGATATGGTGAAAGAGAGGCGGCAGAAGCAAGAGAGATAATTCTTGCCGGAAAAAGAGAGAAGGAAATGAAGGAGAGGCATAACTCGGCACGAGCACTAAGCGATCTGCGGAGGATGGATTTTCTAGGTACCCGCTATCCATGCAAGGAAGCGCTAACCGCAATGGGGATAACAAGAGATGTGGATCTCATGTTGCAAAATTGTGGGCTGTCCACATTTGTGCAATATCCGCAAAGAGCTTACAAGGAAGAGACTCTTCAGTTTTTGGCAACGGTTCAAATCGTTCTATACGATGCTGAAAACGAGAGTCTCCAAGAAAAGCAAGGTGGCGGTTACATCTTCTTTGCAATAAGAGGAAGGGACTATCGAATGACATTCAAAGCACTTAGGGACCTCTTCGAGTTCCCAAAGGCCGAGTCCGAAAATTATAGACCCGATTTTGATAGAGCTGAGTTGGATGATGTGTGGAGGTCGATTGCATCAACAAGGAGCAGATTCTCATCCTCCCGATCTAAGGCATCACTGATCCGAAACCCGGCATTGAGGTATTTTCGAACAATCCTAGCAAATACATTTTTCTCACGTTTTACTACTGGAACCATTAACCTAGGAGAAATGGAGATGTTGGTGACTGCTCTTAAAGACATTGTTGGTCAAAAGAGTGACGGATCCCCGATTATTGGAGATCGAAACAATGCTGGATTAACCATCCAGTTTGCCAACCAATTAGTCACATACCGAGATTGGGCAAGGGATAACAAAACTGGAGGACGTGATGGAAAGATCACAATTGGCGGACTTATCACATGTATTCTGGAAAGGTGCAATGTGCCAACCGATGAGACACAATGGGCTGACCCTCGGTTCATGAACATCGATCATTTAAGGAGGAGTCAATTCTTGGCCACAATGGAAGTTCGAGGTAAGCTCCTTTACTCTTTCCATCATTTACTTAGACCAAACGCTTTTCTGCTCTTGCCAAACAGGGAGTACACGACAATAAGAATGGGGCGAAACACGGATTTCAACCCACCTCTAGAAGCCTTGTACGATCCCAATGAACCTCAGCAGAGTTCATCACCAACAAACAGCGATGAGGTGGATCCTGAGGCATATTGTTTTGAAGAATACACGATGCCACCTCGTCAAGGAGAACCAATCCGAGAAGCACACAAGCACATAGGCTTGTTGCAGAAAATGAACAAATGGTTGATGAAAAAGGTGAAGAAGCTGACTGCTAGCGACGAAGCTAGAAGGCAGGAAAACGATGATCTAAGTAGAAGAGTTGCAGCTCTAGAAAGGAACAGCGGACCACAACCACCGCCACCAACTATTCGCCCAAGAAGAGCCTCCATATCCACAGATCGTGAAAGGCAACAACAACCAGCACCAGCTAGACGCTCCTCAGCTAACCCAGCAGCCTTCTCATACAGAAGACCATTTGATGCAGCAGGAGCAAGCTCGAGCCAACCGCTCGAGCACCAATCAGTCGAGCATTCCGAACACTCGACGGACACGCTCGAGCAAGCTGAGCTCGAGCGTCAAAGGCATAATGACTACTACATGGAGCTCATGCGAAATGTGGCATCCGATTACTGGAATCATTAAGAGGTACCAAAACCCCTTCCTTTAATTATAAATACCATTGCATATTTTTCAATTGACTTGCTTTTACATTTCTTTTACTTAGCTTGCTTTTGCATATTTTTTACTTGACTTGCTGGTCTAGGATCCTCTTTCGGACTTTTATACACACAAGGGACTGTGTGATTTAAGTTTGGGGGAGGGTTCTAGAGGATATTTGACTTTGTTTTCTGTGGTTCTTAGTTTTTATTCTTGCATTTGATCATATTGCATCACACCTAAGGCATAGAAAAACCAAAAAAATTGAAAAAATCGAAAATACATAAGTCAAAAACAGAGTGTTCATGTAGTTGCATTGCATTCATATAGGATTGAGTCTAGAGTTTCGGGAATCATCTTGCTAGAAAGGTAGACTTGCTAGGTTGATTGGCTAGTAACCATAGTGAACTCTTAGACTTGCGTTTTTCCCTCTTGAACACTGATAGGTAGATCATTAACCTTTGAAACCAATACTTAGGTTGTGTCTCGAAAAGAACCTGATTTGTTACCTCATAATCAAACTTTATTTTCCAAATTAGGGGCTTGAGATACATTGCATAAGATCCTTCCTTATGTTCAGCTAGCTAAGTAAAAAGAAAAGCATAAGGTGAATATTGAATCATCCTTCTCAAAACTCGGCTCAAAATATATGGTCTAAGATGAACGGGGATTGTGCGTAAACCCGTACCTTCTTGTGTTCATCAATAAAACCATTTCGATATCGCCTAAAATGAACCGGGACTGTGCGTAAACCCGTACTTTTTCGCGTCTCATTGATAAAGCTAATACATCGATGCCTAAGGTGAACCGGGACTGTGCGTAAACCCGTACTTTTTCGTGCTTCATTGATAAGCTAAAGCCAATAAAAACGAGTAAAGAGTTGAGAAGTGATCGAAAATGCTTAAACCATTAGTGACTAGCTGAATTTGAGGAAGTTGAATCCCAAAGTCTTTGATTAATAGCCCCTTTTGCGGACTGCACTTGAAAGAAATAGGTTTCGAATCTGAATTTCTTAAGAGACCAACTAAGTGTTAGGGAATAATCGGTCTTGATGCAAAGCCTTGATGAAAGTAAATTGTGGTTCTTACAAAAGAATGAGGTTTCACTTGTGGGTTACAGTTTTTCGATTTTGGCAGGTCATTTGTTTAAGTAAGATGTTCCCATTGTTAGCAACTTCTCTTCCTTCTTAGCTCGATGCACATTTGCTTGAGGGCAAGCAAAGACTAAGTTTGGGGGAGTTGATGTGTCTGCATTTTACCACATTTTAGGACCATTATTTAGCATGTTTTGCATTCATACTTGCATTATTATCGTTGTTTTAGGTTCCTTTTAGCATAATTTGCATTATTAGTATCGGGCATTGCATACATTGCATAAAAGGGACTTTTAGGTACTTTTTGGAGCTTATCACGAAGTATTTCGGAGTACAAGAAGACCAATGAGGAATCGACTAGTCTAAGGTTGAAGTTCAAGATGCAAACTAGAAGATTTGTCACTCGAGTCTCCGGCACTCGAGCATGACACTCGACCATCACTTGGTCGAGTGCCTTTACGGACCAGAACCGAGACTTTAGACGAAGATTGAATCCTTGGGCTTCTCTGCGAAAAAGGCCCATCAAAAGCCCCTTTGTGCAAGCCCAATTATCTTTTAGTTCTTTTCTATTTTTCTTTCTTAGGGAAATTTCCTTTTAACTTTTAAAAGGAAATTCCCATTTTTCTTTCAAGGGAATTTTTCCCTTTTTCTCTTTAAGTATTTTTCCTTTTTCTTTAAGATCTTTTGATCTATAAATTGTACTAGAATTTCTACTTTCAAAATACAATATTTTCTAGCAATTTTCGAGTCTCTTACTTTACTAAGGCATTTACGATTTTTTAGCTTTAAGTTTTATGCAATTAGATTTCGAGTTTAAGTCTTTATTTTATTTCATGAATTCTGAGTAAGTTAGTCTAGGGTTCTTGAGGAAAGGGTGAGATTAGGGGAAAACTTAGGGATTTCTAGATTTGTCTATGTTTAAATAAGGTCTTAGATCTCTTTAGTTTAAGTGTTCTTAATGCTTGTTTCTTTCTGATCAATTGAAATTCGATCTCTTGGTGAATCCCCCCCGAGAGGCGTTTGGGGAATCACTTGAACATGCTTAAATTAAGATAGCATCTTCCTAGCTCAAGAGATTGATTGTCTAGGGTGTTATTAGGCTTTGTAAGGTCCATACTTAAGGCCTCTTGAATTTCCAATCGTTGGGCGAGAGTCAAGTCAGGTTGTCTTTTAGGAGAGGTCCCATTGCGCGAGAGCGAATGGGATTACTTTGTGATTTCTTGCTTAGAGGTCATCTAAATAGGTTGATAGATAAGTCTAGAACCCCTAGGAATACCCTAATCATTGATCCTAATCCTCAAGAACCCGTTTTTCCTCTATTGAATTTTCGTGATTTTAATACTCTATTTTAGGTTGAGATTTCTTGTTACACTTCATTATTAGTCTCATTATTGCTTTACTTTTAATGCTCTGTTTTTACATTTTAATACTGTGTTTCGTTTTTAGCATTTTGTTTTAAGATTTCGTTGTCACCTAGGAATAGATCACCACTCACTAAAACCAAATTTGGCTTAGATTAGAATAAGTAGATTATATCTTGATTGCTAGTTACTATCCCATTGGATTGACACCATACTGTACTGCAATTGATTACATAAACAGTTTGGTATTTGAGAAAACACCGCAAAACTTGTTTATCAACGTCCCCTTACGTATTTCTTCCATAAGTGATATATAGGTTTTGACTCCCATTATGTAGGCCTAGGGTAACGTTATGTGGGTTTCCGTAACAGATATGAAATCAAAACCTACGTGGTGTAGACCAAAACATATGTAACAGATACCAAAACCTATATATCATCAAGCAAAACCTACACAACGTAAGCAAGTCATAACCAAAACCTACATAACATCAATCAAAACCTACATAACGTAAACCAAAACCTTCAAAAAATAAAACAAAATCTACACAACGTAGGTTTTACCACCGTTATGTAGGTTTTGCTTCCTCTATATAGGTTTTGCTTACGTAATGTAGGTTTTGCTTCTGTTATGTAGTTTTTCTGTAATGTAGGTTTTGCTTCCGTTTGGTAGGTTTTACCACCGTTATGTAGGTTTTAGTATACAGTGTAGGTGTTTCAACTTTTATTGTAGGTTTTGGTTCAGGTTATGCAGGTTTTAGTTTTAATGATGTTGGGTTAATTATTGATCTTTTAGGGGAGAGTTCAGGAAGCCAAACTTTTCGCGGTACAACAAATATATGAACATCAGGCACATGTGACAAAACAAACATCATTTAATGTTTTCAATACGACGGACAGAAAATGTTTGTGCAAGAGGTATAACGTAGACAAAATTCCTTGTGGCCATGCCCTAGTTGCCGCCGAAAGTGCTCGTCTTTAAATAGTCTATCTCACTCATTGGTATTACCACACAACAACTTTGTACGATGCATATGCTAAGTTTATTAAAGCTCAAGATGCTGGAACACATGTACCTGAGGAGGTTGCGAACAAGGTTTGTAAGCCTACATCAATTAGAAAGCAAACATGCCGACCAAAATCTAAAGAATAAAACGTGTCATAGAGGTGGTACTTGGGTCTTAACGACCAAGGAAGATGTACACTTGTTCAAAGTTTTCTCAACATGGCCATAATACACGCACTTGCCCATCAAACCAATCGCATACATGACCGTTTACTCATTCCCTACCATAAATACTGAAACTACGTCCCCTTACGTATTTCTTCCATAAGTGATATATAGGTTTTGACTCCCATTATGTAGGCCTAGGGTAACATTATGTGGGTTTCCATAACAGATACGAAATCAAAACCTACGTGACGTAGACAAAAACATACGTAACATATACCAAAACTTATATAACATCAAGCAAAACCTACACAACGTAAACAAGTGATACCCAAAACCTAAATAACATCAATAAAAACCTACATAACGTAAACCAGAACCTTCAAAACTTAAAACAAAATCTACACAACGTAGGTTTTACCACCGTTATGTAGGTTTTGCTTCCTTTATATAGGTTTTGCTTCCGTAATGTAGGTTTTGCTTCCATTATGTATTTATTCTGAAATGTAGGTTTTGCTTCCGTTTGGTAGGTTTTACCACAGTTATGTAGGTTTTAATATGTAGTGTAGGTGTTTCAATTTTTCTTGTAGGTTTTGGTTCAAGTTATGTAGGTTTTAGTTTTAACGATGTTGGGTTAATTATTGATCTTTCAGGGGAGAGTTCAGGAAGCCAAACTTTTCGCGGTACAACAAATATATGAACATCAGGCACATGTGACGAAACAAACATCATTTAATGTTTTCAATACGATGGACAGAAAATGTTTGTGCAAGAGGTATAACGTAGACAAAATTCCTTGTGGCCATGCCCTAGTTTCCACTGAAAGTGCTCGTCTTTAAATAGTCTATCTCACTCATTGGTATTACCACACAACAACTTTGTACGATGCATATGCTAAGTGTATTAAAGCTCGAGATGCTGGAACACATGTACCTGAGGAGGTTGCGAACAAGGTTTGTAAGCCTACATCAATTAGAAAGCAAACATGCCGACCAAAATCTAAAGAATAAAACGTGTCATAGAGGTGGTACTTGGGTCTTAACGACCAAGGAAGATGTACACTTGTTCAAAGTGTTCTCAACATGGCCATAATACACGCACTTGCCCATCAAACCAATCGCATACATGACCGTTTACTCATTCCCTACCATAAATACTGAAACTACGTCCCCTTACGTATTTCTTCCATAAGTGATATATAGGTTTTGACTCCCATTATGTAGGCCTAGGGTAACATTATGTGGGTTTTCATAACAGATACGAAATCAAAACCTACGTGACGTAGACAAAAACATACGTAACATATACCAAAACCTATATAACATCAAGCAAAACCTACACAACGTAAACAAGTGATACCCAAAACCTAAATAACATCAATAAAAACCTACATAACGTAAACCAAAACCTTCAAAACATAAAACAAAATCTACACAACGTAGGTTTTACCACCGTTATGTAGGTTTTGCTTCCTTTATATAGGTTTTGCTTCCGTAATGTAGGTTTTGCTTCCATTATGTATTTATTCTGTAATGTAGGTTTTGCTTCCGTTTGGTAGGTTTTACCACAGTTATGTAGGTTTTAATATGTAGTGTAGGTGTTTCAATTTTTCTTGTAGGTTTTGGTTCAAGTTATGCAGGTTTTAGTTTTAACGATGTTGGGTTAATTATTGATCTTTTAGGGGAGAGTTCAGGAAGCCAAACTTTTCGCGGTACAACAAATATATGAACATCAGGCACATGTGACAAAACAAACATCATTTAATGTTTTAAATACGACGGACAGAAAATGTTTGTGCAAGAGGTATAACGTAGACAAAATTCCTTGTGGCCATGCCCTAGTTGCCGCCGAAAGTGCTCGTCTTTAAATAGTCTATCTCACTCATTGGTATTACCACACAACAACTTTGTACGATGCATATGCTAAGTGTATTAAAGCTCGAGATGCAGGAACACATGTACCTGAGGAGGTTGCGAACAAGGTTTGTAAGCCTACATCAATTAGAAAGCAAACATGCCGACCAAAATCTAAAGAATAAAACGTGTCATAGAGGTGGTACTTGGGTCTTAACGACCAAGGAAGATGTACACTTGTTCAAAGTTTTCTCAACATGGCCATAATACGCGCACTTGCCTATCAAACCAATCGCATACATGACCGTTTACTCATTCCCTACCATAAATACTGAAACTACGTCCCCTTACGTATTTCTTCCATAAGTGATATATAGCTTTTGACTCCCATTATGTAGGCCTAGGGTAACATTATGTGGGTTTCCGTAACAGATACGAAATCAAAACCTACGTGACGTAGACAAAAACATACGTAACATATACCAAAACCTATATAACATCAAGCAAAACCTACACAACGTAAACAAGTGATACCCAAAACCTAAATAATATCAATAAAAACCTACATAACGTAAACCAAAACCTTCAAAACATAAAACAAAATCTACACAACGTAGGTTTTACCACCGTTATGTAGGTTTTGCTTCCTTTATATAGGTTTTGCTTCCGTAATGTAGATTTTGCTTCCATTATGTATTTATTCTGTAATGTAGGTTTTGCTTCCGTTTGGTAGGTTTTACCACCGTTATGTAGGTTTTAATATGTAGTGTAGGTGTTTCAATTTTTCTTGTAGGTTTTGGTTCAAGTTATGTAGGTTTTAGTTTTAACGATGTTGGGTTAATTATTGATCTTTCAGGGGAGAGTTCAGGAAGCCAAACTTTTCGCGGTAAAACAAATATATGAACATCAGGCACATGTGACGAAACAAACATCATTTAATGTTTTCAATACGACGGACAGAAAATGTTTGTGCAAGAGGTATAACGTAGACAAAATTCCTTGTGGCCATGCCCTAGTTTCCACTGAAAGTGCTCGTCTTTAAATAGTCTATCTCACTCATTGGTATTACCACACAACAACTTTGTACGATGCATATGCTAAGTGTATTAAAGCTCGAGATGCTGGAACACATGTACCTGAGGAGGTTGCGAACAAGGTTTGTAAGCCTACATCAATTAGAAAGCAAACATGCCGACCAAAACCTAAAGAATAAAACGTGTCATAGAGGTGGTACTTGGGTCTTAACGACCAAGGAAGATGTACACTTGTTCAAAGTGTTCTAAACATGGCCATAATACGCGCACTTGCCCATCAAACCAATCGCATACATGACCGTTTACTCATTCCCTACCATAAATACTGAAACTACGTCCCCTTACGTATTTCTTCCATAAGTGATATATAGGTTTTGACTCCCATTATGTAGGCCTAGGGTAACATTATGTGGGTTTCCGTAACAGATACGAAATCAAAACCTACGTGACGTAGACAAAAACATACGTAACATATACCAAAACCTATATAACATCAAGCAAAACCTACACAACGTAAACAAGTGATACCCAAAACCTAAATAACATCAATAAAAACCTACATAACGTAAACCAAAACCTTCAAAACATAAAACAAAATCTACACAACGTAGGTTTTACCACCGTTATGTAGGTTTTGCTTCCTTTATATAGGTTTTGCTTCCGTAATGTAGGTTTTGCTTCCATTATGTATTTATTCTGAAATGTAGGTTTTGCTTCCGTTTGGTAGGTTTTACCACAGTTATGTAGGTTTTAATATGTAGTGTAGGTGTTTCAATTTTTCTTGTAGGTTTTGGTTCAAGTTATGTAGGTTTTAGTTTTAACGATGTTGGGTTAATTATTGATCTTTCAGGGGAGAGTTCAGGAAGCCAAACTTTTCGCGGTAAAACAAATATATGAACATCAGGCACATGTGACGAAACAAACATCATTTAATGTTTTCAATACGACTGACAGAAAATGTTTGTGCAAGAGGTATAACGTAGACAAAATTCCTTGTGGCCATGCCCTAGTTTCCACTGAAAGTGCTCGTCTTTAAATAGTCTATCTCACTCATTGGTATTACCACACAACAACTTTGTACGATGCATATGCTAAGTGTATTAAAGCTCGAGATGCTGGAACACATGTACCTGAGGAGGTTGCGAACAAGGTTTGTAAGCCTACATCAATTAGAAAGCAAACATGCCGACCAAAATCTAAAGAATAAAACGTGTCATAGAGGTGGTACTTGGGTCTTAACGACCAAGGAAGATGTACACTTGTTCAAAGTGTTCTCAACATGGCCATAATACACGCACTTGCCCATCAAACCAATCGCATACATGACCGTTTACTCATTCCCTACCATAAATACTGAAACTACGTCCCCTTACGTATTTCTTCCATAAGTGATATATAGGTTTTGACTCCCATTATGTAGGCCTAGGGTAACATTATGTGGGTTTCCGTAACAGATACGAAATCAAAACCTACGTGACGTAGACAAAAACATACGTAACAGATACCAAAACCTATATAACATCAAGCAAAACCTACACAACGTAAACAAGTGATACCCAAAACCTAAAGAACATCAATAAAAACCTACATAACGTAAACCAAAACCTTCAAAACATAAAACAAAATCTACACAACGTAGGTTTTACCACCGTTATGTAGGTTTTGCTTCCTTTATATAGGTTTTGCTTCCGTAATGTAGGTTTTGCTTCCATTATGTATTTATTCTGAAATGTAGGTTTTGCTTCCGTTTGGTAGGTTTTACCACAGTTATGTAGGTTTTAATATGTAGTGTAGGTGTTTCAATTTTTCTTGTAGGTTTTGGTTCAAGTTATGTAGGTTTTAGTTTTAACGATGTTGGGTTAATTATTGATCTTTCAGGGGAGAGTTCAGGAAGCCAAACTTTTCGCGGTAAAACAAATATATGAACATCAGGCACATGTGACGAAACAAACATCATTTAATGTTTTCAATACGACGGACAGAAAATGTTTGTGCAAGAGGTATAACGTAGACAAAATTCCTTGTGGCCATGCCCTAGTTTCCACTGAAAGTGCTCGTCTTTAAATAGTCTATCTCACTCATTGGTATTACCACACAACAACTTTGTACGATGCATATGCTAAGTGTATTAAAGCTCGAGATGCTGGAACACATGTACCTGAGGAGGTTGCGAACAAGGTTTGTAAGCCTACATCAATTAGAAAGCAAACATGCCGACCAAAATCTAAAGAATAAAACGTGTCATAGAGGTGGTACTTGGGTCTTAACGACCAAGGAAGATGTACACTTGTTCAAAGTGTTCTCAACATGGCCATAATACACGCACTTGCCCATCAAACCAATCGCATACATGACCGTTTACTCATTCCCTACCATAAATACTGAAACTACGTCCCCTTACGTATTTCTTCCATAAGTGATATATAGCTTTTGACTCCCATTATGTAGGCCTAGGGTAACATTATGTGGGTTTCCGTAACAGATACGAAATCAAAACCTACGTGACGTAGACAAAAACATACGTAACAGATACCAAAACCTATATAACATCAAGCAAAACCTACACAACGTAAACAAGTGATACCCAAAACCTAAAGAACATCAATAAAAACCTACATAACGTAAACCAAAACCTTCAAAACATAAAACAAAATCTACACAACGTAGGTTTTACCACCGTTATGTAGGTTTTGCTTCCTTTATATAGGTTTTGCTTCCGTAATGTAGGTTTTGCTTCCATTATGTATTTATTCTGAAATGTAGGTTTTGCTTCCGTTTGGTAGGTTTTACCACAGTTATGTAGGTTTTAATATGTAGTGTAGGTGTTTCAATTTTTCTTGTAGGTTTTGGTTCAAGTTATGTAGGTTTTAGTTTTAACGATGTTGGGTTAATTATTGATCTTTCAGGGGAGAGTTCAGGAAGCCAAACTTTTCGCGGTAAAACAAATATATGAACATCAGGCACATGTGACGAAACAAACATCATTTAATGTTTTCAATACGACGGACAGAAAATGTTTGTGCAAGAGGTATAACGTAGACAAAATTCCTTGTGGCCATGCCCTAGTTTCCACTGAAAGTGCTCGTCTTTAAATAGTCTATCTCACTCATTGGTATTACCACACAACAACTTTGTACGATGCATATGCAAAGTGTATTAAAGCTCGAGATGCTGGAACACATGTACCTGAGGAGGTTGCGAACAAGGTTTGTAAGCCTACATCAATTAGAAAGCAAACATGCCGACCAAAATCTAAAGAATAAAACGTGTCATAGAGGTGGTACTTGGGTCTTAACGACCAAGGAAGATGTACACTTGTTCAAAGTGTTCTCAACATGGCCATAATACACGCACTTGCCCATCAAACCAATCGCATACATGACCGTTTACTCATTCCCTACCATAAATACTGAAACTACGTCCCCTTACGTATTTCTTCCATAAGTGATATATAGGTTTTGACTCCCATTATGTAGGCCTAGGGTAACATTATGTGGGTTTCCATAACAGATACGAAATCAAAACCTACGTGACGTAGACAAAAACATACGTAACAGATACCAAAACCTATATAACATCAAGCAAAACCTACACAACGTAAACAAGTGATACCCAAAACCTAAAGAACATCAATAAAAACCTACATAACGTAAACCAAAACCTTCAAAACATAAAACAAAATCTACACAACGTAGGTTTTACCACCGTTATGTAGGTTTTGCTTCCTTTATATAGGTTTTGCTTCCGTAATGTAGGTTTTGCTTCCATTATGTATTTATTCTGAAATGTAGGTTTTGCTTCCGTTTGGTAGGTTTTACCACAGTTATGTAGGTTTTAATATGTAGTGTAGGTGTTTCAATTTTTCTTGTAGGTTTTGATTCAAGTTATGCAGGTTTTAGTTTTAACGATGTTGGGTTAATTATTGATCTTTTAGGGGAGAGTTCAGGAAGCCAAACTTTTCGCGGTACAACAAATATATGAACATCAGGCACATGTGACAAAACAAACATCATTTAATGTTTTCAATACGACGGACAGAAAATGTTTGTGCAAGAGGTATAACGTAGACAAAATTCCTTGTGGCCATGCCCTAGTTGCCGCCGAAAGTGCTCGTCTTTAAATAGTCTATCTCACTCATTGGTATTACCACACAACAACTTTGTACGATGCATATGCTAAGTGTATTAAAGCTCGAGATGCAGGAACACATGTACCTGAGGAGGTTGCGAACAAGGTTTGTAAGCCTACATCAATTAGAAAGCAAACATGCCGACCAAAATCTAAAGAATAAAACGTGTCATAGAGGTGGTACTTGGGTCTTAACGACCAAGGAAGATGTACACTTGGTCAAAGTTTTCTCAACATGGCCATAATACGCGCACTTGCCCATCAAACCAATCGCATACATGACCGTTTACTCATTCCCTACCATAAATACTGAAACTACGTCCCCTTACGTATTTCTTCCATAAGTGATATATAGGTTTTGACTCCCATTATGTAGGCCTAGGGTAACATTATGTGGGTTTCCATAACAGATACGAAATCAAAACCTACGTGACGTAGACAAAAACATACGTAACATATACCAAAACCTATATAACATCAAGCAAAACCTACACAACGTAAACAAGTGATACCCAAAACCTAAATAACATCAATAAAAACCTACATAACGTAAACCAAAACCTTCAAAACATAAAACAAAATCTACACAACGTAGGTTTTACCACCGTTATGTAGGTTTTGCTTCCTTTGTATAGGTTTTGCTTCCGTAATGTAGGTTTTGCTTCCATTATGTATTTATTCTGTAATGTAGGTTTTGCTTCCGTTTGGTAGGTTTTACCACAGTTATGTAGGCTTTAATATGTAGTGTAGGTGTTTCAATTTTTCTTGTAGGTTTTGGTTCAAGTTATGCAGGTTTTAGTTTTAACGATGTTGGGTTAATTATTGATCTTTTAGGGGAGAGTTCAGGAAGCCAAACTTTTTGCGGTACAACAAATATATGAACATCAGGCACATGTGACAAAACAAACATCATTTAATGTTTTCAATACGACGGACAGAAAATGTTTGTGCAAGAGGTATAACGTAGACAAAATTCCTTGTGTCCATGCCCTAGTTGCCCCCGAAAGTGCTCGTCTTTCAATAGTCTATCTCACTCATTGGTGTCACCACACACCAACTTTGTACGATGCATATGCTAAGTGTATTAAAGCTCGAGATGATGGAACACATGTACCTGAGGAGGTTGCGAACAAGGTTTGTAAGCCTACATCAATTAGAAAGCAAACATGCCGACCAAAATCTAAAGAATAAAACGCGTCATAGAGGTGGTACTTGGGTCTTAACGACCAAGGAAGATGTACACTTGTTCAAAGTGTTCTCAACATTGCCATAATACGCGCACTTGCCCATCAAACCAATCGCATACATGACCGTTTACTCATTCCCTACCATAAATACGGAAACAACGTCCCCTTACGTATTTCTTCCATAAGTGATATATAGGTTTTGACTCCCATTATGTAGGCCTAGGGTAACATTATGTGGGTTTCCGTAACAGATACGAAATCAAAACCTACGTGACGTAGACAAAAACATACGTAACATATACCAAAACCTATATAACATCAAGCAAAACCTACACAACGTAAACAAGTGATACCCAAAACCTAAATAACATCAATAAAAACCTACATAACGTAAACCAAAACCTTCAAAACATAAAACAAAATCTACACAACGTAGGTTTTACCACCGTTATGTAGGTTTTGCTTCCTTTATATAGGTTTTGCTTCCGTAATGTAGGTTTTGCTTCCATTATGTATTTATTCTGTAATGTAGGTTTTGCTTCCGTTTGGTAGGTTTTACCACAATTATGTAGGTTTTAATATGTAGTGTAGGTGTTTCAATTTTTCTTGTAGGTTTTGGTTCAAGTTATGCAGGTTTTAGTTTTAACGATGTTGGGTTAATTATTGATCTTTTAGGGGAGAGTTCAGGAAGCCAAACTTTTCGCGGTACAACAAATATATGAACATCAGGCACATGTGACAAAACAAACATCATTTAATGTTTTCAATACGACGGACAGAAAATGTTTGTGCAAGAGGTATAACGTAGACAAAATTCCTTGTGGCCATGCCCTAGTTGCCGCCGAAAGTGCTTGTCTTTAAATAGTCTATCTCACTCATTGGTATTACCACACAACAACTTTGTACGATGCATATGCTAAGTGTATTAAAGCTCGAGATGCTGGAACACATGTACCTGAGGAGGTTGCGAACAAGGTTTGTAAGCCTACATCAATTAGAAAGCAAACATGCCGACCAAAATCTAAAGAATAAAACGTGTCATAGAGGTGGTACTTGGGTCTTAACGACCAAGGAAGATGTACACTTGTTCAAAGTGTTCTCAACATGGCCATAATACGCGCACTTGCCCATCAAACCAATCGCATACATGACCGTTTACTCATTCCCTACCATAAATACTGAAACTACGTCCCCTTACGTATTTCTTCCATAAGTGATATATAGGTTTTGACTCCCATTATGTAGGCCTAGGGTAACATTATGTGGGTTTCCGTAATAGATACGAAATCAAAACCTACGTGACGTAGACAAAAACATATGTAACAGATACCAAAACCTATATAACATCAAGCAAAACCTACACAACGTAAACAAGTGATACCCAAAACCTAAATAACATCAATAAAAACCTACATAACGTAAACCAAAACCTTCAAAACATAAAACAAAATCTACACAACGTAGGTTTTACCACCGTTATGTAGGTTTTGCTTCCTTTATATAGGTTTTGCTTCCGTAATGTAGGTTTTGCTTCCATTATGTATTTATTCTGTAATGTAGGTTTTGCTTCCGTTTGGTAGGTTTTACCACAGTTATGTAGGTTTTAATATGTAGTGTAGGTGTTTCAATTTTTCTTGTAGGTTTTGGTTCAAGTTATGCAGGTTTTAGTTTTAACGATGTTGGGTTAATTATTGATCTTTTAGGGGAGAGTTCAGGAAGCCAAACTTTTCGCGTTACAACAAATATATGAACATCAGGCACATGTGACAAAACAAACATCATTTAATGTTTTCAATACGACGGACAGAAAATGTTTGTGCAAGAGGTATAACGTAGACAAAATTCCTTGTGGCCATGCCCTAGTTGCCGCCGAAAGTGCTCGTCTTTAAATAGTCTATCTCACTCATTGGTATTACCACACAACAACTTTGTACGATGCATATGCTAAGTGTATTAAAGCTCGAGATGCTGGAACACATGTACCTGAGGAGGTTGCGAACAAGGTTTGTAAGCCTACATCAATTAGAAAGCAAACATGCCGACCAAAATCTAAAGAATAAAACGTGTCATAGAGGTGGTACTTGGGTCTTAACAACCAAGGAAGATGTACACTTGTTCAAAGTGTTCTCAACATGGCCATAATACACGCACTTGCCCATCAAACCAATCGCATACATGACCGTTTACTCATTCCCTACCATAAATACTGAAACTACGTCCCCTTACGTATTTCTTCCATAAGTGATATATAGGTTTTGACTCCCATTATGTAGGCCTAGGGTAACATTATGTGGGTTTCCATAACAGATACGAAATCAAAACCTACGTGACGTAGACAAAAACATACGTAACAGATACCAAAACCTATATAACATCAAGCAAAACCTACACAACGTAAACAAGTGATACCCAAAACCTAAATAACATCAATAAAAACCTACATAACGTAAACCAGAACCTTCAAAACTTAAAACAAAATCTACACAACGTAGGTTTTACCACCGTTATGTATGTTTTGCTTCCTTTATATAGGTTTTGCTTCCGTAATGTAGGTTTTGCTTCCATTATGTAGTTATTCTGTAATGTAGGTTTTGCTTCCGTTTGGTAGGTTTTACCACCGTTATGTAGGTTTTAATATGTAGTGTAGGTGTTTTAATTTTTCTTGTAGGTTTTGGTTCAAGTAATGCAGGTTTTTAACGATGTTGGGTTAATTATTGATCTTTCAGGGGAGAGTTCAGGAAGCCAAACTTTTCGCGGTACAACAAATATATGAACATCAGGCACATGTGACGAAACAAACATCATTTAATGTTTTCAATACGACGGACAGAAAATGTTTGTGCAAGAGGTATAACGTAGACAAAATTCCTTGTGGCCATGCCCTAGTTGCCGCCGAAAGTGCTCGTCTTTAAATAGTCTATCTCACTCATTGGTATTACCACACAACAACTTTGTACGATGCATATGCTAAGTGTATTAAAGCTCGAGATGCTGGAACACATGTACCTGAGGAGGTTGCGAACAAGGTTTGTAAGCCTACATCAATTAGAAAGCAAACATGCCGACCAAAATCTAAAGAATAAAACGTGTCATAGAGGTGGTACTTGGGTCTTAACAACCAAGGAAGATGTACACTTGTTCAAAGTGTTCTCAACATGGCCATAATACACGCACTTGCCCATCAAACCAATCGCATACATGACCGTTTACTCATTCCCTACCATAAATACTGAAACTACGTCCCCTTACGTATTTCTTCCATAAGTGATATATAGGTTTTGACTCCCATTATGTAGGCCTAGGGTAACATTATGTGGGTTTCCATAACAGATACGAAATCAAAACCTACGTGACGTAGACAAAAACATACGTAACAGATACCAAAACCTATATAACATCAAGCAAAACCTACACAACGTAAACAAGTGATACCCAAAACCTAAATAACATCAATAAAAACCTACATAACGTAAACCAGAACCTTCAAAACTTAAAACAAAATCTACACAACGTAGGTTTTACCACCGTTATGTATGTTTTGCTTCCTTTATATAGGTTTTGCTTCCGTAATGTAGGTTTTGCTTCCATTATGTAGTTATTCTGTAATGTAGGTTTTGCTTCCGTTTGGTAGGTTTTACCACCGTTATGTAGGTTTTAATATGTAGTGTAGGTGTTTTAATTTTTCTTGTAGGTTTTGGTTCAAGTAATGCAGGTTTTTAACGATGTTGGGTTAATTATTGATCTTTCAGGGGAGAGTTCAGGAAGCCAAACTTTTCGCGGTACAACAAATATATGAACATCAGGCACATGTGACGAAACAAACATCATTTAATGTTTTCAATACGACGGACAGAAAATGTTTGTGCAAGAGGTATAACGTAGACAAAATTCCTTGTGGCCATGCCCTAGTTGCCGCCGAAAGTGCTCGTCTTTAAATAGTCTATCTCACTCATTGGTATTACCACACAACAACTTTGTACGATGCATATGCTAAGTGTATTAAAGCTCGAGATGCTGGAACACATGTACCTGAGGAGGTTGCGAACAAGGTTTGTAAGCCTACATCAATTAGAAAGCAAACATGCCGACCAAAATCTAAAGAATAAAACGTGTCATAGAGGTGGTACTTGGGTCTTAACAACCAAGGAAGATGTACACTTGTTCAAAGTGTTCTCAACATGGCCATAATACACGCACTTGCCCATCAAACCAATCGCATACATGACCGTTTACTCATTCCCTACCATAAATACTGAAACTACGTCCCCTTACGTATTTCTTCCATAAGTGATATATAGGTTTTGACTCCCATTATGTAGGCCTAGGGTAACATTATGTGGGTTTCCATAACAGATACGAAATCAAAACCTACGTGACGTAGACAAAAACATACGTAACAGATACCAAAACCTATATAACATCAAGCAAAACCTACACAACGTAAACAAGTGATACCCAAAACCTAAATAACATCAATAAAAACCTACATAACGTAAACCAGAACCTTCAAAACTTAAAACAAAATCTACACAACGTAGGTTTTACCACCGTTATGTATGTTTTGCTTCCTTTATATAGGTTTTGCTTCCGTAATGTAGGTTTTGCTTCCATTATGTAGTTATTCTGTAATGTAGGTTTTGCTTCCGTTTGGTAGGTTTTACCACCGTTATGTAGGTTTTAATATGTAGTGTAGGTGTTTTAATTTTTCTTGTAGGTTTTGGTTCAAGTAATGCAGGTTTTTAACGATGTTGGGTTAATTATTGATCTTTCAGGGGAGAGTTCAGGAAGCCAAACTTTTCGCGGTACAACAAATATATGAACATCAGGCACATGTGACGAAACAAACATCATTTAATGTTTTCAATACGACGGACAGAAAATGTTTGTGCAAGAGGTATAACGTAGACAAAATTCCTTGTGGCCATGCCCTAGTTGCCGCCGAAAGTGCTCGTCTTTAAATAGTCTATCTCACTCATTGGTATTACCACACAACAACTTTGTACGATGCATATGCTAAGTGTATTAAAGTTCGAGATGCTGGAACACATGTACCTGAGGAGGTTGCGAACAAGGTTTGTAAGCCTACATCAATTAGAAAGCAAACATGCCGACCAAAATCTAAAGAATAAAACGTGTCATAGAGGTGGTACTTGGGTCTTAACGACCAAGGAAGATGTACACTTTTTCAAAGTGTTCTCAAACATGGCCATAATACGCGCACTTGCCCATCAAACCAATCGCATACATGACCGTTTACTCATTCCCTACCATAAATACTGAAACTACGTCCCCTTACGTATTTCTTCCATAAGTGATATATAGGTTTTGACTCCCATTATGTAGGCCTAGGGTAACATTATGTGGGTTTCCGTAATAGATACGAAATCAAAACCTACGTGACGTAGACAAAAACATACGTAACAGATACCAAAACCTATATAACATCAAGCAAAACCTACACAACGTAAACAAGTGATACCCAAAACCTAAATAACATCAATAAAAACCTACATAACGTAAACCAAAACCTTCAAAACATAAAACAAAATCTACACAACGTAGGTTTTACCACCGTTATGTAGGTTTTGCTTCCTTTATATAGGTTTTGCTTCCGTAATGTAGGTTTTGCTTCCATTATGTATTTATTCTGTAATGTAGGTTTTGCTTCCGTTTGGTAGGTTTTACCACCGTTATGTAGGTTTTAATATGTAGTGTAGGTGTTTTAATTTTTCTTGTAGGTTTTGGTTCAAGTTATGCAGGTTTTAGTTTTAACGATGTTGGGTTAATTATTGATCTTTCAGGGGAGAGTTCAGGAAGCCAAACTTTTCGCGGTACAACAAATATATGAACATCAGGCACATGTGACGAAACAAACATCATTTAATGTTTTCAATACGACGGACAGAAAATGTTTGTGCAAGAGGTATAACGTAGACAAAATTCCTTGTGGCCATGCCCTAGTTGCCGCCGAAAGTGCTCGTCTTTAAATAGTCTATCTCACTCATTGGTATTACCACACAACAACTTTGTACGATGCATATGCTAAGTGTATTAAAGCTCGAGATGCTGGAACACATGTACCTAAGGAGGTTGCGAACAAGGTTTGTAAGCCTACATCAATTAGAAAGCAAAATGACGACCAAAATCTAAAGAATAAAACGTGTCATAGAGGTGGTACTTGGGTCTTAACAACCAAGGAAGATGTACACTTGTTCAAAGTGTTCTCAACATGGCCATAATACACGCACTTGCCCATCAAACCAATCGCATACATGACCGTTTACTCATTCCCTACCATAAATACTGAAACTACGTCCCCTTACGTATTTCTTCCATAAGTGATATATAGGTTTTGACTCCCATTATGTAGGCCTAGGGTAACATTATGTGGGTTTCCATAACAGATACGAAATCAAAACCTACGTGACGTAGACAAAAACATACGTAACAGATACCAAAACCTATATAACATCAAGCAAAACCTACACAACGTAAACAAGTGATACCCAAAACCTAAATAACATCAATAAAAACCTACATAACGTAAACCAGAACCTTCAAAACTTAAAACAAAATCTACACAACGTAGGTTTTACCACCGTTATGTATGTTTTGCTTCCTTTATATAGGTTTTGCTTCCGTAATGTAGGTTTTGCTTCCATTATGTAGTTATTCTGTAATGTAGGTTTTGCTTCTGTTTGGTAGGTTTTACCACCGTTATGTAGGTTTTAATATGTAGTGTAGGTGTTTTAATTTTTCTTGTAGGTTTTGGTTCAAGTAATGCAGGTTTTTAACGATGTTGGGTTAATTATTGATCTTTCAGGGGAGAGTTCAGGAAGCCAAACTTTTCGCGGTACAACAAATATATGAACATCAGGCACATGTGACGAAACAAACATCATTTAATGTTTTCAATACGACGGACAGAAAATGTTTGTGCAAGAGGTATAACGTAGACAAAATTCCTTGTGGCCATGCCCTAGTTGCCGCCGAAAGTGCTCGTCTTTAAATAGTCTATCTCACTCATTGGTATTACCACACAACAACTTTGTACGATGCATATGCTAAGTGTATTAAAGCTCGAGATGCTGGAACACATGTACCTGAGGAGGTTGCGAACAAGGTTTGTAAGCCTACATCAATTAGAAAGCAAACATGCCGACCAAAATCTAAAGAATAAAACGTGTCATAGAGGTGGTACTTGGGTCTTAACGACCAAGGAAGATGTACACTTGTTCAAAGTGTTCTCAACATGGCCATAATACGCGCACTTGCCCATCAAACCAATCGCATACATGACCGTTTACTCATTCCCTACCATAAATACTGAAACTACGTCCCCTTACGTATTTCTTCCATAAGTGATATATAGGTTTTGACTCCCATTATGTAGGCCTAGGGTAACATTATGTGGGTTTCCGTAATAGATACGAAATCAAAACCTACGTGACGTAGACAAAAACATACGTAACAGATACCAAAACCTATATAACATCAAGCAAAACCTACACAACGTAAACAAGTGATACCCAAAACCTAAATAACATCAATAAAAACGTACATAACGTAAACCAAAACCTTCAAAACATAAAACAAAATCTACACAACGTAGGTTTTACCACCGTTATGTAGGTTTTGCTTCCTTTATATAGGTTTTGCTTCCGTAATGTAGGTTTTGCTTCCATTATGTATTTATTCTGTAATGTAGGTTTTGCTTCCGTTTGGTAGGTTTTACCACCGTTATGTAGGTTTTAATATGTAGTGTAGGTGTTTTAATTTTTCTTGTAGGTTTTGGTTCAAGTTATGCAGGTTTTAGTTTTAACGATGTTGGGTTAATTATTGATCTTTCAGGGGAGAGTTCAGGAAGCCAAACTTTTCGCGGTACAACAAATAT